>JANSTR010139283.1:0-11687 GCA_025434805.1 Antipathozoanthus remengesaui | reverse complement strand
TAATGGATTATTTACAACTGCCACTTGGTGGTTTTGGACAGTCAGTGGAGTAAGAGAGGACACCGCTAATGAATGAATTAGGACTGCCACTCGCTGGTTTGAGACAGTGGGGTAGAGAGAAGAAACTGTTAACAGGTGAATTCAGAGGAAATCGGTAGTGTGGGGTAGAGAGAGAGGAAACTACCAATCGGTAGTGTTGGAAACTCGGTAGGATAGAGAGAGAGGAAATTACCAATCGATGGTGTTGGACACTCGGTGGGCTAGAGAGAGAGGAAACTACCAATCGATGGTGTTGGACACTCGGTGGACTAGAGAGAGGAAACTACCAATCGATGGTGTTGGACACTCGGTGGGCTAGAGAGAGAGAGGAAACAACCAATCGATGGTGTTGGACATTCGGTGGGCTAGAGAGAGGAAACTACCAATCGATGTGTTGGACACTCGGTGGGCTAGAGAGAGAGGAAACAATCAATCAATGGTGTTAGACAATCGGTAGGGTAGAGAGAGGAAACTACCAATCAGTGGTTTGGGACCCTCGGTGGGGTAGAGAAAGGAAAGTACCAATTGGTGGTTTGAGACACTCGGCCGGGGCAGAGAGAGGAAACTGCCAATCGGTGGTTTGGGACACTAGGCAGGGTAGAGAGAGGAACAACCAATTGGTGGTTTGGGACACTCGGTGGGGTGGAGAGAAGAAACTGCCAATCAGTGGTTTGGGACACTCGGAGGGGTAGAGAGAGGAAATTATCAATCGGTGGTTTGGGACACTCGGTGGGGTAGAGAGAGGAAGCTACCAATCAGTAGTTTGGGACACATGGTGGGTAAAAGAGAAAAATGCTAATGGGTGGGGGTGTACAATACAAGTGGTTGAGTGGTAAGAGTGCGGAAAAGGTGGAGCTGTATGACCTTGTTGGCTCATAATTGTTTTAAATGTAAAATGAAATAAAGGAAATTCTGAGTAACTTTAATTAAAAATTTCCTGTTCATTGTAGTTCTCTCTTACTATCAGTTGATTCTACTCCATCGCTTGATCAACTGCTACATGTATGGTAAGTATTGACTCTGAAATCTTGTTACCAGTGCCAACTTTCATCGTGCACGAAAATGATAGGAAGAGCACACGAAACTTCGATAAATAGTTCAAGACTGTTCTATTTTAGTATTTTGCGTTTTTGTAGCACAAATTAGTATTGGTTAACTTTATGACCTCTATACTCTCTTATTGGTCAACCGCATTCCAAGTTTCGAGAACCCTCTTCCTATTCGAGAGAACAAGTTGTCAAGGACGTGTAATTGACACGGTTTTGGAAACGAGACTGAAAGAGAGCACTTTCTGGCTGTTACAGCAGCGTGTCGTACACCTACACTCTCGGGCCGGGAACAAGGCTGGCTTACAATGAATATTGGCAATGGGACTTGTGGTCTGGTGGAAAACGAGAGTCGGGTGGAATGTTGGCAGCATATTCAAAACCACAAATGCCGTCATCAACTCATGTCGCATCCGGCGTCAAACCACAGGGTCGCAGGAACTCTTGGCCTCTCTCGTGCAACCATTTGTTTGCCACTAAAAAGAAATAGCGTATTTAACTGGTTACGAACCAAGTATTTTGCTATAATTTTTTTTACCATGAACATTCCTTTGTACACAGCTGTTATTATTTATCACATAAATGAAGCTGTTTTGTTAAAAGATTTCACAAAGCTTAAGGAAGAAGCAAAATGTGAAAACGTCATGAAAATTGAGGTTGAACCCACATGAAATTTTTCCCCAAATATGTCGGATCCAATCATGAACTACTCGTACTTAATGTTTTCGTTAATTATGTGCCTTTCCTATGAGATCGAGAGTTGTTTATCAGTACTCACGTCTCTTTCTTCTCTGCGAGTTCATGACATAATATTAATAATAATAATAATAATAATAATAACATAAATAATAACAATAACAATAATAACTAATAATAATGATGATGATGACGATTATCGTCATCATCATCATTATTATTGTTATTATTGTTATTATTATAATGGTAATAATGATGACGATGAGGAGGAGGAGGATGAGGATAAGGATAAGAATAAGGATAAGGATAGGGATAGGGATAAGGATAATTATGACGACAATGATAATGATGATGATGATGATGATGATAATGATGATGATGATGATGATAATGATGATAATGATGATGATGATGATGATGATGATGAGGATAAAGATGATGACAATGATGACAATTATAACAGCAATAATGAAAGCTCGAACTCGGACAGTGAGGATGATTGTAGAAACTGTGAGCTTCGCGAGATCTGCAAAATTGCTGTTATTCGCTGTCCAGTTTGCCCTTGGCATGATGGTTTTATTTCTAGTCATTTTATGCCGGATATGAACATTAACTGTGAGACTTGTCAACATTCATTTCCTCTCAATAAACAAGCTATACGACATTGCAGCTACTGTCGTTATACACGGTACACGAATATAAAGACGGGCCGTCAGCAAACCATTCAGGCAACTGATAGCGATGGCGAAGAATTAGGCTGACTGTGTTAATAAAACTTGTAAGAAAAAGTCGGCTTTATGTGAGAATAAAGAAAAATATGCAATTGAAATATGCTTTGTGTGTCTTCATTTAGGGATTTTTTCTTCTTCAAATTCTCTCTCCCAAGAATAATTATAATCTATGCTTTCTTTTTTTCACTGACCCTCTCCCCCCCCCCCCCATCTTCTTTCTCAGTGTCGAATGTAGCCGACGGGCGTGGGCCTGATAATCTGTGTTCACAATGTAGGCTTGCGGTTGATCTTGGTGGAAAAAGGAGGGTAATCGCGATCACTCCTACAAACTGGGATCTTGGTGAGCGAAATGTTGCAACTGTCGGTGGGTCAGGGCCATCCTTTCCCTTTTACTTTTATTCTTCAGACTTGGTAAATTTTGTGCATCACAACCCTTTTGCTATTGGTTTCCAGCACGTTCTCAAATTTGGCGTACGGCAATATGCTAATGACGCGCCGCCCCAAGTTTAACCCTATCCAGACCGGGCTTTCAGGGGATTACCTGGGACTGAGCAAGCGGCCTATAACTCTGGAACAATAAAAGCCAATAGGATATCATGAAACAATAAATATGATGTATTTTAATTGGCGTAATACGTCATTGTAATGTCATAAATTCGGAAAAATTGATATTTGGGCGATAAACTTATTCAAAACTGAAAATATTTTGTTAGTGGTCTCAAATAAATCCATATAGACAAGTTTCTGAAGTTTTCTTGATTGTGGTTATGTATAGGAGCGTATTGATTACAAGTATTCATTAATTTTTAAGTGTAAAATGAACATGAACCGTTGATAGTTACATGTTTTTTTGTCAAAACGTTTTTCAACTTGATTTCTTTTGTTCATTGTTGGTTAAAACTAGTTGCAGCTTCTGCTAAGTGCTAATGAGGAAAAACGATTTAAGTATCTTCTGCTGTTCTGAGTTTTCTCCACGCTCCGCCGATTGTCAACTTTAATGTTTACAGGGATTTATCACGCAATCAGTGTGTATTGACAATAATATTTTTTAAAATATTAGAGTATTGAAAGTAATTAGGAAGACTTAATCTATAAAGTCCAAAAAACAATGTCCTACAAAGAGCTGACTTGTGCACTTTCGGAGACTCTCCTGGTATATTTATGACCTCCATGAAAGCTGAACCCACTTTTATTAACCCTCGAATGGCCATGATATTTACTGTAACAAATTAACCCAAGGAAGGGGGGTCATTTGGAACCCTTCTCCCCAATTATTTCCCAAACGATTGCACATAAGAGATCATGCATTCGCATGTGAGCAGCTCTTGGATAGCTAATTACCTTTAAAAACAACAATCAAATTTTAATTAAGAACGTTTTAGAAGATGTCCGTCATCTTGGCCACCATCTTAAATTGCTCAAAACTTTTACTTTCAGCAAAACTGCAGCAATTTTCTTTTAGTAGAAAATATGTCTTTACAGCCTCAAACAGAAATATAATTAAGAATAGAGTGGAAAAGAAGAAATTCAGTTTTCTTAATGACTCTAAATTGAATAATTAATGTAGCATTAATTATAAATAGTGACGTCATTCAATTACCGTGAAACGATGGGTTCATAACTGAACTATATGTACTGAAAGTTTAATTTTGATTGCTTCAAAGCTTCAGGTTTTAGGTCAGGGAGGGTTCCGTTTGATCCCCATCCCCTTGGACGTTCAAGGGTTAAATTTCCAATAAATTTTGGGAAAATTCTAAAACGTTGGAAGGGATACCATAAATCTTTACCACAAAGGTAATAGCACATTTAAAGTTAGCCAGGGCCTCCTTCCACCTCCCTCCCCCCACCAATCTGAATAGGACTAACTTTCTTAATTTTTAAAAAAAATGTTTTTGACCTCCTCCAATCCCCATTGGATTTCACCAACACACACCTCCATTCTCAATCATTTACTTTGTTTATCTTGGTTTAATGAGCATGATGTCATCGCTATGAGTTCATACCCAATTCAAACCACCAATTTAAATCCATCAATCAAAAGCCAGGATTTCTGGCGCTAAATTGGAATCAACAAAACAGAAGCCTGGATTTTCACAACCGTTTAAACGGATCCTGGTTGACACATGCATAGTGCTACTCCTATATGCAATAAAGAGCTGTATCATCGGCATACATAACCACTTTGCAGCGTTGGATAACAGTGAGTTGCTACGTCATTAACAAAACTTATAGAAATTATTTGTCCCAGAACGAATCTCTATAATCCCATTAATAGTAAAACACTGAATTCTATAAACAAACCAGTGTAAGGCGTGTCCTCTGATGCTGACGGACGTTTTAAAGCTTAACCTTTTAACATTCCGAATGGAATGGTTAATCAGGTCAAATATCATGGCCAAAATAAATAATGCACCAATGAGGTTTCCGTCATCGATGTACATACAGCCTAATTCAACTGTCAAGCATGGACTATAAGACTGCTTCCAGAGGCGCCTCGATATGCTTTGGATTGGACTTCGCCATCTACGTTTCTCATTTCAGCACCTGCATTTTGCAAGGTTGACGAATAACCATAGGACCTTTACACTTTATCTGGTCTATACTAGGCACCAGCATACTGCAAGACTGGTGATTAGTCACACCATCTTTACCTTACCTATGAAGCACCAGCATGCTGCAAGGTTGACGATCAGTCACACCACCTTTACCTTACCTATGAAGCACCAGCATGCCGCAAGGTTGATGATTAGTCACACCACCTTTACCTTACCTATGAAGCACCAGCATGCCGCAAGGTTGGTGATTAGTCACACCACCTTTACCTTACCTATGAAGCACCAGCATACTGCAAGGTTGACGATTAGTCACACTACCTTTACCTTACCTATGAAGCACCAGCATACTGCAAGTTTGATAATGATTAGTCACACCACCTTTACCTTACCTATGAAGCACCAGCATACTGCAAGGTTGGTGATTAGTAATCTCTGCATTCAGTGAGCTATTTAACGGTTCTGATGTCACAGAAACACCCGTGTACTCAAAGGTTAACAGTTGTCATGTTCCATGCATGACCTCTACAAGCCATGAAAGACAGCTGGATGCTAACAATTCTCATGGTCCATGTATGACCTCCACAAGCCATCAAAAACAGCTTGGTGCTAACAGTTATCATGGTCCACAAGCCATGAAACACGGCTGGGTGCTAAGAATTTGAATGGTCCATGTTTGTTAGCTTGGTACTAACAATTCGCTTGTTTCATGTACGATCTTTATAAGCCATCAATGGCATCTAGGCAGTAACAATTCACATGGTCCCTGTATGCCCTTCACAATATATCAACTACAGCTATATACTAACAATTCTTATGTTCAATGTATGTCCTTCATAATCCATCAAGTACAGCTAAGTACTAACAATTCTCATGTTCCATGTATGCCCTTCTCGGTACATTACAGACAGCTAGGTACTAATAATTAATTTCTCTAATTCAGTAAGTGGCGGATTATTACATTTGTGTTGATTTGTGTCGCACTTCAGTTGCAAAGAAAGGAACAAGTCGTTCCTGTAATCGAACCTTTCCGGTGAGGCAAGGTTAGGATTATGTCGAATGAGATTACTATTAATTATCATAAATCATCATCATTATAATAATTATTATCATTATTACCATTATTTTATGTTAATACGCATTTTTAATAGTCATTTCATGGATTAAAAGTTTATTACTTTTTCATAGGGGAAGGAAGTGCTGGAAGATTTTAAGTTAAATATGTATGTAGCAAACATTATTTAAATATTAAATTTTAGGACTGTGTTGCCAAGAGGGGAGAGGATTTTTAGAACTGAGACGTATCACTGTTTTTCCTTTTATAGTTCGTAACAGCTAACAGAAGACCATTAAAAGACATCATTAAAAGCCTCTTCGCCCCGCTTAGCAATCCTGCTTGGAATTTGTGTTTTTTGCTTGTTGGTTTGCTTGTTTGGTGACATTTTATTGCATGTGACACTCTGTCCAAAAGCGATGGACGTGACACATTGGTAAGAAAACCAATTGCGCCATTCACGCCAACTGATTGATTGGCAAAGTGTGCCAGCATGTTTCCAAACCAATAGGTGTAAGTTACACCCTTCTAGCCTTTTTTAACTTTAATAATTAGAATTTTTAGCCTTTTTACTCTGTCCGAAGGTACAGAATCTACATTTGGACGGATTTGTCCGTTACATTTGATAGCGCCATCAGCATTTCAGTTCTCTAACTTGACAGCGCATGCACAACATCGTTCAGTAGTCACGTGAATATCACCATATATTGGATTGGAGAAACTTGGTGGTAGATGCGATTGTTTTCCCCCGTTACTTACATCTTATACACATATCGTTGCTTTACAAGCGGCGCTAAATAGGCAAGACACACAACCAAAATTGTTGTTGAAATCGGGGGCTTATATTTCTGGAAGTGTCATGCCTGTCCTTGAAGCAGCTCAAGTCAATGGACGCAGTTGAAATCAGTTGGAAATCAGTTATTATTATTATTATTGTTATTGTTATTATTATTATTATTATTATTATTATTATTATTATTATTGTTATTGTTATTATTGTTATTATTAATATATTCAGGTCTGAATCACTATTGCGTGAGGTAAAAGCTCGTAATTTAGCAAAGCAATATTTTTTTAAGTAGAATGCTCAAATTCATGATCTGTTAGTGATTTCCTGGAAATACAGGCATTTAAAATAATAATAATAATTGTAATGAAATTAATATTGTTATTATTTTATTATTGGCCCGTTAGCAGCAAAGCGAACAGTATCAGCCATTTGGAAGATTATATATTGGTTTTAACCTAACTTTATTTACCCATTAATAAATATTACAGTAAAGAATAATAAAAATGAAAGTTTCATGGAAGGAGGGTACTGGCTTCCTGTAATAACCATAAGGGTTGAAGTACCAGGACGTCAGACCAAGAGTTGAATCAGTTCACAAGAATAGGTCGGTAATACAATAAATTGATAATTATTTGAAGTTTTAAGTAAGTTACACAGACAGACATAAACACAAATTACGTGCATAAACATAAACAGTTGCACAAATAAACATAAACACAATTACACATAAACAACACTAACACAAATACATGTAAAATACAAAGATAAGCATTCATAATTTACAAACATATAGTATATAAGTAACAGTTAGAGTTAGCAGCAAATAAATCACAAGAGAAAATAACTGTGTGAAACGTTAATGCTTCTTCTTTAACAGAATAATATCGGCTTTCTAGTTTCCATTAACAAAATGGGACCAAATATTTCGCGCTATCACAGTCCAACAGTCAATTGACGAAGCCCTTCAAAATATAGTTAAGTTTTTCGATCTGCTGTTTTAAACTTCCTTCCTTTTGTTATCGTTTTCGTCTGACGAGTTTACTTTTTATTTTTCTGTTGATTGTGTGAACGTAATGACATATAAATTATATTACTTTGTATAGTATCTAATTTATATTTTTAATAGTTGCCCTTGCATAAATACGTATTTTATGATATATGAAATGCCCACTCGTGAGGTCTGACTCATTTACCATGTAGAAACAAACATAAGGCTTCAAAAGCCTTACATAAAATAGGAAGTTAGAAAGACAAAACATGGACAAACGATTTCATGATGTTTCCAGAATTCCTCCACCTGCTAACGAAATTGATCAAAACTTTTTTGTTTGATTATTCAAGAATCATTCTTCATTAATTATTCATTCTGAAATCTGGGAATAATGTTGCTGTTATATTCCTTTCGTGGATCGTGAAGAGCGATCTTGTGGTTATCAGCTATAACACGTATTCCAACTCTTGTTTTGAGAAATTGCTATGCAACAGTTTTATGGTTGCTTTATTCAGTGACGTGTATTGATTTTTTCAAAAGTGATATCCATAAAACTGTTGCATAACAAGAGTCATGCTGTCCGTTGCATCATTTTATATTTTCTGAGTCTGAAATCTTTAACAATGTTTTTAAAACTCAACAATAAATTTGCCATTACATGTTGCAAAGTATTGAAATGACCGGATACTGCATTCTCCGCGAATCAGTTGTAGCAAATAGCATATATATCTCTCATATTGTAGAAATTTCACAGTTAGTAATTGTTTCAAACTATTTAAAAAGAAAATATTTTGAAATCTTTCAAATGTTTAGCACTACAAGAATGGTTTGAGTCTGTCATCTCAGTTTGATGGACCCTAGGATGAGCTCATTCAAGTGAGAAGTTGCTTTGGCGAGTTTTCACAAAACAACCTCTGGCACAGCGATATTCCACTTTGCGTTGATCACAGAGCAACAGTGTTGTGATCTAATGCAATAATTCCTGCGAAACAACCTCAAGCTAAGGTCCCTTTTGGATCCACTGATTAGGCGATTCAAGAAGATGCTGGCATCATTCTAACCCACTTAGTCTTACACCAATGGAAACACTTGCAATTGTCATAAAAGCTTATGAAATATTAACCAACAATTTCTTTTTTGTTTCATAGTAATTTAGGTTGTGTTAGCATCTGTAAATCATGCCGAATGATATCTAGATGTCTGCTTTGAAAGGCACCAATAAGTCGGCAAAATTTCCTGCAATGGATGGCAGGAACTTGGATCATGTAAAGAGGTGATCTTATCGCGCAGTTTTCAGTTTGTTTTTCGCAAGGGAATCCGTGCGGCTTTGACTGTGGCAATAATTCTAGATATGTAACTTTAAGGCGAGAATGATCCACTTCCCAACGATAAAAGGCAATGGATAACGTACAAAATGGAGGGGTTAGCAACGCTCCAAAGCAAACAAACACTGGATTATGCGCCGAGACAAATGGAAAATTGCTTCAAAATCGCGTACTGTTGGATGAACAGAAGAACAAGATCAAACTCGTTCGTGCCCCAAATTTCTTCATTTCAAGACCTCTAAAGGATTTTGATGCAACTGGAGGTGACGTAAGTATATCAAATGACTGGTCTTTAGCTTACATCGAAAGATATTTTTTGCTTTTTAAAAAAGCCTCTAAGCAATTCAGCAACATTTTTTGCACGGACATTATACCTTGAATTTTTCTCACGCGCTTTAATAATTGAAGGAAGCATTTGTTTACATTGCATGTTCCAAACATTAGTTTTCAACACATAGCCTTCGATACTTCCGAGTTCCATAAAAGAAAATGCGTTATGGCAAAATCGAAAACTCTCAATTATCTGTGCTCATCATTCAAAACTTGTTTGTAACTTTCTTACTGAGGAAGTGTTACTGGGTTTCCAGCTGTCTGAACAATCCGGGAGAGACTCGCTTTCTTTTTGCAATTATAATTACACAACTTGGACATATTTTTCAGACAAACTGGAGATTTCTCTCAAATAGGAAGAATACCTAAACACAGGTTCATGTAGGTGTTTGGTTCTAGTTGTTACCAAAATTTGTAAATATAAGAATCTCCTCCAGAACTGGAACGCGTTTGTTGGAGTTGTTGATGAATAGTTCAAAAGTTTAAAATATTTGAAAGACCTCCGCTGTGCTTTTTCGTGTTATCAGAATATATATCTTCAAACATTCCAAGATATAAAGTTTTGCAAAAAACAAAAAATAAACCAAATAAATTAAAAAGATTCTGAAATGAATGAAAGAATTCTCTTAGCTAGATATTTAACGGGATTTTCTGAGGCAATGCTTGAGTTATGTGGAATAACAATAATTTCGATGGTTGTGCAGGCATGGATTATGAGTATTAGTCGACACAATTGTCTAGCATAAAAGAGCAGAAAATATTGTTCGAGCTGTTGAAAAACTGAAGAAAGATTGACTGACTTAAACTTATGAACCTACAGCCTTTTATCCGTGTGTACGAAAAGTAATTAAGTACATCAAAAATACGATAGTCTTTGTTCTAAAGCATAATAAAATAAAATATCTATAAATTTCAGTGCCTGGCACTAAATCACCTGACTGCTTAATTTTCGCATTTTATGTTCGTCCGAAAGTTATAGGGTTGCATGATTTCAAGAGACTAAACTTGGAAAGAAATTGATAATCATTTCATCTCGCCATATTCGCAACACTTCTGGTACATGGTGATACGGAATAGATCTCTCTGTCACCTTTTACCAAAACCAGATAAGTAGCCGCTCATTAAAAACAGCATGCGGCAAATTTGTTTGATAATATTTGAATCTGGAGGGTTTCCATTTTAATTCAAGACGTGAACAGATCAGTAGAATCGGAGGAAAAGTGTGGTTGTATGCATACCTTTCGTCTAAACCGATAAGTTTTAGGCCACTGAGTCAGCAAGTACTGAAAAGGAATGTTACTGAGAGATCCAAAACCAACAAACAGTATGATATTTTATTATACTAAATTGAAAGTCATTTTGCTTAATGCCTTTAGATAAGAACACAGCAATAATTTAAATCAGACAGCTACGATTACAAATAGAAGGTGATAAACACATAAATTACTCTCAACCGGTCTGTGGTGTCGAGCCCTGTAAATTACACTAGTGTAAAGCGACCTAATACACAAAGTGAGTGAAGTTCTGGGTGTTTACAACAAAATTGCGGTTCCGCCAATCCACTTTGCCAGGGTGGACATTTTCTCACATGAACGGCTCATACCACTTGCAGAACTAGCCCGCCTCCCATACAAAACCTATGAATTTTTCATCATTGTACTAGAGTAGACTAAACCAATAGCTGATGTATTATATCTCGGGAAAATCAAGCAAGTCCTCTTTCTCATTCAAACAAACAGAAATGTTTATAAACAAAGAATAGTGCCAGGCGAGATTTCACCAAACGTGCTGTGAACCGTTCATGAACCCACTTCAGTCCTGGAGTGATTTCCACATTATTACGTCAGTACTGATTCGTTTTATGACAATTTTTCTCACTGTTTCATGGACCCACATGTCTTTGTATTTTTATTACCTAGTTTGCAAACGGCATGGTGAAGAAGATCTAACTATGCCTATGTTTCAAGACAAACAGGAGTCTTAAAAGATGTGAAGTATTTTCCTGACTACACTCTTTTTTTTTATAAGAAACTAAGATTTTTTTCACTACCAAAAGTTCTTAATTTTTGGAGAATTTTGGTACTGAAAGTTTCTTAGCAGTTTCTTAGGGATCAAAATTTTGTTAATGCCAAA
>JANSTR010139172.1:0-11690 GCA_025434805.1 Antipathozoanthus remengesaui | reverse complement strand
AATATATACTAGTGAGCTGTGATGAATAAATTATGCACATTCGTGTGATGCGTGCGTGACGCATGATAGCATGACAGCCTACTTCTATAGTTTTAGTTAATTCTTTATTCGAAATGAAGATGGTCTAAATATAATGTTTGAATGTACAGTATAAACTGCACACAAACAAATTAAAAAAGTATTAGTAAATGGGGCCGTCCAGCGGCAGTCTGATTTTTGAGGTCAGTATTGAGAAAAAATGAACTGACTCGAGAGCCAATCACAATGCGCAATTTTCCGGGCTTGGAAACTAATGTCACATACCAAAATTTACTGATAAGTACTATTAATGCCTAGTTCAGCACCTTCAGCTCCCTTTATTCTTCATTTTTAATCACTGGCATTGAATACAAAAAAAGTCTACGGCAGCTGAAACCTTTAATTCGTTCTGTCCTACCTCCGAATCCAACTTTATTGAGTATTTCTCACCTAAACTCCAGTCAACTTCCAAGTGGAATCTCTAGGTCTGAATTGCCAATGTTTCTGCTGTATCAGTAAAGTATTTATCACTGCATACCTTAATCCGACGTTGTTCACTTCATCCCACATGCCAAGGGGCTGTAACAGAAATTATTAGTAGTAAGTTAGATATGAATTATTTAGCAAAATGACAACATAGTGCGATCTATGTTGTTACGGTTATTAAAAAGTGGATAAAATGTTTAGTTAATTTTTAAAACCATTAGTTATTTCATGTGCTTTAGGTTATAATACAACATGGTCAGTGTATGCAATGCTATCTCAACTCGGAAATAATACAATTATGGCAATCCATTGTCTGAATCAAATTACAGTTTGTACATGTTATTAACTGTGTACTGTTTGTTTGTGAAAGTCATTGTATAACACATTGCTTTCTGGGATGGTTTGGGTAGGTATTTTTTCAATTCTGGTGCAGCAAAAAACACATTTAGCAGGTATGGTAATACATTGCAAAACATAACATGTTCACTCCTGTTTGCAAATCAAACATATATAGTATGCTTGTGTGTTGCTAAATTATCCTAAACTGTCTTCAGAGCTTCCTTGAAAACAGTTTGGGAGAATTTTGCTTTTTATCTTAGATGGTGTGCTGAGTATACAGGGGTGTAGCCAGCCTTTCCAAAAGAGGGAAATCCAAACTTACTATATTATTTAATTACTAACAAACCTTTTTCCACTGCTCCTTTTTTACTAGCTTTATTACTTTTAGGGGGATAAAGAGGGGGATTCCGGAATGCCTTAGGAATCATCCCTGGCTATGCTACTGGTATATGATTTAAATATATCTTATAACCAATCAAACTACCCCATGAGGACAATATAATGAAAAGATACAATTGCTGATAAATTTGGCAAGGACTGACAGGATGAACCAAAAACTGCAAGAAATGAACTCACTGCTGTCAGCACGCATTACCATGTTAACAAAAAGCAGCAAACTTACCATAATTTATCATTCAGTACATACCTGTTCAAAGAAGGGCGTGCCAGCAGTGTCAGTAATAGCCTGAGTATGAGGAGAAAGTTTAACATAATTTCCATAATAGTGTGCAGAAGTTGTAAAAAATAGGCTGAGAGTCCTGACACAACAGTTAAAACTTTCTCCTCAGTGGTTATAAGTCCACTCTTGCACAAGCCAACCTCCTACTAGTAATAAAATAAATATTCCAGATACAGCACTTGGAACCCCATCAATAAAAAGAGTAAAAAAATGGCCATATTAACAGGGTGGTCTGTTAGCCCTTTAATTTCCCTCCAGACTTTTTTATTTAGTAAATGTATCAAACTTTATGAAAATTGTCAACTTCTGTCAAAAACACATCCCACAAAATGATCTGCACCATCTTATAATTAGCTACTGCTTAAATTAATTATGTCATGGACCTACCAAAAAGTCAAAACATTAAAATTTGAATACTAATCACAAATTTGCCACTGGTATTCCTTTCAAGGGAAGTGATATACCAGTTAAATGCATCAGTCAGAGCATATACCTTGACAGCTTTGTAAGCATTGTTCACCAGAACATCAAGTCTCCCATTCTGCTCAATCTTAACCCTCTCAAACAACTGCCGTACATCATCATCGTTGCCATGGTCACACTGAACTGGGATACACTGACCTCCAAGGCTCTCAACCTACAAGTTGAGAAAATATACCACATGGAATTAGGATGGGTCATTGCCATACCATTTATTTGGATTTCTAATAATAATAGGAAAAATCTGAAATTATGTTTATTAATCTAAGTATATGCCAGATTCAAAATTAATGTACCATATATTACTCCAAATTGTTGCAACTGTACACACCTCTTGTGCTGTCTCCCTGAGAGAGCCAGGGAGTGATGCACCTTCCTTTGGACCCAGAGTTCTTCCTAACAGGCAAATAATTCAGAGCCATTAATCCTTGTAGCCCAAGGCCCAATTAGCTTTACATGTAGGTAATCAGTACCATTCTTAACCCTTTCAGCCCCAGCCAGTTTATCAGCACATATCTTCTCCTTACATTTTTAACACAGAATTTATCGTTTGATTATGAGAATACAGCAATTGGTCGTAGACATCAAACTATCTATGATGAAAAGTAAAATTCTCCCAACCTGTTCATAAGAAAGCGATGGAGACAGTTTAGGAGAATTTAGCAACACACCAATTGTCGTGTTTGGGGCTGAAAGGGTTAAACTCGATTATTGGGTTTTTGAAAGGGAATGGTTGATTTAACGACTGCATGCAGACGCACTGTTTCTGCTTTACTTTGTACAATTTTTGTTCAAAATTTGCATTTTCAATTTCTGATTGAATTGGAGTACTTTGAAACGCCATAGAAAATTGTACTGAGATATGCAAAACCTCTCCTCATGCCTCGGCAGTACTAGCTTATGATTCAGCTTTATGGAAAGCTGCCCCGCATCTGATAGTGGTGGCATTGTCTTCAGATCAAGCCATATCTTATTTTAGTTTTACAATTTTAAAATAAGTTTGCAGTTTGTCATGACTAAACCTATGGACTAATTCATTGTATAAGACTTCCATTTATTAGTACATATATTTGATAACTCGTGCTTTTTAAGCTGGTAAGGGATAGATATAACTTCAGTTCTTGGTGGTTCAACATCACTGATCATAAAGACATAATCTTTAAAAAGTTTGTCAAGGCTAAGATGCGTCGCCACTGAAAAAGCGTGATCACACGATGCAAGATTCGGCGCGAATAAAATTTTACACTAGCTCAGTACAGTGTTCTTATCTTTTTTTTGTTTCTGTTGGTTGTGTTATCTGTGGCTGTGAACGTCTTCCAAAACAACTCTTGACTCTTGTGCAGTGGCCCATAAACTACACTCAGAAACTCGCTATTTCACGGTCTATTTGTTTTACGTTGTAATTTGTTTATTTGATTTTCTTCTTGTCCTTATGATATTAAACCCATACTAATTTTGAATGAATTTTAAGTTTCTAAATTCCTTTTTGCCTCAGTCACGGTTACTCTTATTTTTCAGACGAATTTAGCCTCAATGTTCAAATAAGTTTGTTTTAAAAAAAAATTCTTTGAAAAAATTGTTGCATTATGCAAGAAATACTAACGCGTGTATTTTGGCATTGGACGCAGTAATTTACAGTGACTCAGTGTCTTTCGTATCAATATTATTACAAATAGTGAAATACAAATACAATTTATAACTGATATCGCCGAACCTTGTTTTGCAACAAAAATACATCTTCAAAAATAAATTGTAGTTGGATTGATGTATCTGTTTTTTTCAGACTGCTTGTCTTATATTTGTATGGAAACCCTAAACATATTATTCTACAAAATCTATACTTTCTATAGGTGGAGAAAAAACTATAAAATTAAAAGAATATAAAACGAACTGTCAGTTTTGATTTGCCATTCTGTCAACAGATCCGGTTTGATCAATAATACAACTTTTTACAAGCAAGATAAACTCTGACGCTCTCACGAATATTTACTTATCATTCGAGGTGGTTTGCTTCCTTATCGCTGTAAACTCTACATTGAGATCTGCAGATATGGCAAAGGAATTCTAGCCTCAACCGCTGATAAGAAATACTCGGTGTTTGTTTTCGTACCGTCCGCACTCCCTCGATCTCATCACATTGTTCTAAGGCTGCCGCAAACAATCGCGTTTGTCATTCATCACTCGGCTTGCTTAGTTTCGGCTGTGCGTTCTTGAAACACGGAAGCGTGAAACCAAATACACTTTTCTTGCCGAGTTTTCATCACATATTTACACACTGTAAAAGTTCTCTGGATTTTAATAGTCGACAAATCAATGCGACACCCATTGTGCTATACCGTCGTTATCTTTAGCCATCGCAATAATCCTGTCCTTTTCTGTGGTTTAAACCTTTTTCAGACTCTAATCTACCATTGATTCACTTCTCTCTCGTAGTCAGAGCGCTCGAATTAAAGCTTTATCGAAATACGTTTTTGGAATTTCAATTTGGTTTCTAAAATATAAAAGTTGGAATCATCCGATGAGAAAATAAGGGCGGTGGTCAAGGAGACTGAAGAATTACACTGATATCGCTTATAACGGGCCAAAATCGGCGCTTGAATCTGATAAAACTCACTCACCAAATATTATCACTCTATCTTAGCACGAAAAGTTTTAAGCTGTTTCAATTTCTGAATTGATAGAGAAAACAAACCAGATGCTGAGGGCACGTGCACATAGCTTGTTTGGAGTACACAGACATCAACTGTTTTCTTTAAGGTGGTAGTAGCGGCTGTGCCACCAAGACACTCTTGAAGATGATGAAGAATCTCTTGATCAAAACTTCTAGATATCACACTACTTCATTTGTGATTAGTTATGTCTTTTCGGAGTTGCGTGGTTGTATTGCCGCATTGACAGCTCGAAACAAAGGACCAGGCATCTAAAATGGATTATTTGAATAACTCTGCTCCAATTTCACGCTGGTTCAGCGTGACGTCTGGGGATCTGGCAGTTTTGTCTTTGATGATCAAAGTCGATAACATGTATATCAAAACCTGGGAAACTTGCTTCGCGCCGGAAATGGCTTTCAGTGATTACGGAATGAATTGGAGTTTTGACATCACACGACTTTTGATTGACAAGGCCTCGATTTTCAAGAGCGCCGGGAGCTTGTGAAAAAACACGAGGTAAAGAAAAACACTCGGCTGACTGATGAGTGAAGAGAGCTCGTTTGTTAAAGTGGCCAAACTCGGAAACTATTTGAAGCCGGACCGCTGCGAGTTGGAAGCAAGTATTCAGTCCTTGCTGGACGAATAGTGCGGTTATTGTTAACATATGGTTTGATCGACCTGCCTAACTTGAACACTAGCGATGGAAAATGAATACATGGTAAGGTTGAATGAACTTTAATACCCTTGATTTTCAATGATGAATGAATTTTAAAAAAAGAAACAAGTATTTTGTTGGCAATGTTTGCGATCACATGGAATTGATTAATGATTTGAATATATTTGACCGTCAGTTCCATGTTAGTAATGATGAGCCGAGCCGATGCTCTCGTAGCATTATTAACTCGACTAAAACAATCAATTCAAAAAAATATTAAAAACAATAGATTATGAAAATCAACAGTTTTATGTTCTATAGGTCTTTCTATGATTACATGTTGGAGCGTTCGATAGTTGCGCTTGAACTGTAAACCATTCAAACTATCAACAGGAAATCTCTCTACTGGTGGTACAGGTCCGTATGCAACAACTCCGTTAACGACAAATCCAGCCGAGTGTTTCATGGTTTACGATACTTTCAGTTATAAACAGACGCCAGAGCAAAGGCAAATTATCTTTGGTACATTTCCAAAGACCAGCAAAATATTCGTTCCATTTTTAACGAAACAGTGGACAGTGCTTATTTTTTTCAAATTGCGACGTAATGTGAGCGCAATCTCCTTCCATTGAGAGAATCACTTCACTAGTTCGCAGATATAGATTCACCGTAAATAAAAATCGCACATAGTTTTACAACTATGAAGAGTCAACGCTATTAATGTATCCATGCGCTGTATTTAAATATATTTTTATTTTATCTTTTCAAAAAAAGTTAAACTTAAAGTAAACAGAACTCGAGATTCAAAATGTTTTGAATAACTGTAGCTGCAGCTTTTTACAATTGATATATCAAATCTATTTTGGGGTAGGACTGTTTCTCCCACCAAGAATAACAACGCTTGTTTATAAAGTCACTTTTCCTGTGAAATATATATTTTGTTTGAAAGCTAACATTTACGATTTACTCAGGCGTTATGCATGTGCTAAGTTACTTTTTGCAGTGACAAGGACTGTTGCGAAATACTGAACCGATTTTGCTTTAGTTACAGTCGTCCCCTTTGACCCGATCTCTTGCTGCCGAAAATAATAAATTTCGTATAAAAAGAGAGGCAGTCCCCAGTGCATGCATGCAATAAACAACATTTCTAATTTTAAAATATAATGTGGGAGAACAATTAAATTAATTAATACACACATTTTGGCAGCTAATTGCCACACGAAATCGCGAAGTCTCAGTCATCTCCAGTCCTAGTGAATCAAAGACCAATTACTTCACACACACTAACCTTCTATCAAAAATAATACACGAAGATTACGTCTGGGACGTGAGTCAGTGGTAACTAAAATATTGTTTTTAACGAAACAGGCAACAACCAAATCCGGAATCACTGTCAGGCTTCCTGTACCAGCAAGCCCCAACCAACCTCACGGCGGGCAGGTAGTGCCCAGGACTCCTCCGCCTACGCCACACTACTCGTTTACATATGACGATCTGTATAATGTTTTGTACAATCACAACGAAGTCGAGGTAGTCAATATTGACGGTATCAAGAAGAGAGGCAGCCAAAGCGATGCTGAAGAAGACAGACAAACCGAGAGATATTGTAAGTAAATCGGATTTTATCTAAAAACCACCACGCTGTAATTTGCCCCAAATGATAACACCTTTGTCGGTTGTCCGAACAGATTCCAGTTATGACTTGCGTGTCGAATTTTGGAAAAAATACTCAAAAAGGTCAAGATATACCACACAAGAAAAAACAGTTCGGATGCGCGGGGGAGGTATGATTTTGGTTTCTAAAGTTTTGTTTTCTAGTTCTGTTACTAATACTTGCCGAAAAGTCGTCTTGCTACTTAAGTTCTCAACCGCGAACAGATCACTGTATCGTATTACCCAACTGCACGGTCGCAACAACAAATTATTATTTGAAAGCAGACGGAAATGTCAGCAAACACCAATGTTACCTCGGGAATTCACAGATTCTCTCGTTCCCTTTCTTCATTTGTGGCCTTTGACCCTTTCTGCTTTAAAATAATTTTATGATACCTTAATTCAACCTTGGAACTGTTCCAATCAAATAACTTAAATTTCCCAAACTGAGTTTTTCTATTGTTGACAAGTCGCTTCCATTGTTACCAACACTAAATTCTACTGATGAACTAGAAAGCATAAACGTCTACAATTGTTTTAAGAACTATTTCTTCAAAGTGATACGATTTGCCTTCAAAAGATATATATTTGGACAATCGGGGGGGAGGGGGAGGGGGTTATGCACAACTGATCAGGTTTATGGATTGCGCGTGTAGTGACATGTCAGTTGTGAGATGACGCCGCCCCAGCTGTGTTGCAAGTTAAGAGATTTATCGTTATCACGCACGATCAAAGAAAAAGTTTGCAAACGTGGTATTTTGATGATAATTTTACCTTTCATCCGCAGCTAGCTATTCCTTTCTGCTCAGTTTCTAGATAAAATGGCTGCGTGTCCGAATAATGCTGTATTTATAACCATACTCCATAGAAAATCTCGAGTTATGGAATATGGGTCAGTGGGAACTTTCCAGAGTAAAATGAGAAGTCTTTGGAATTTCTTGAGGCAAACATGTATCTTTCATCAGTTCAAATCCTTCAAGCTATTAGTTGATTACTTTTTTAAAAAAACGTCTTATATGGAGAAAGTTGTGAGCAAGTAAACTCTCCAATCTCAAAGGTGTGGGCGTGACGCGGTACAAGTTCTTCCTGGCAATCTGCCATGTAATCTGCAGTGTTTCTTCGATTTGCAATTTTAAATCTGATCAGGTCTTTTCTTAGCTCATTCAAAGTTCAAGCCCCCGGCTTTTCTGAGTTCGATAAAAAGAAAGCAAACTTTAACAAGTTCTTCGTCAGTGGCAATCTGCCAAGCAAAGTTCAGTGTTTCTGCGATTCGCGATAAATTTCGATCTGATCTTTTCTTAGCTCATTCAAAGTTCAGCCTCCGGTTTTTCTAAGTTCGATAAAAAAGGAACAACAAACTTTTGGATAGTCGGAGATCCAACACTCGTGCTAAATGGTTGACATCCTTATTTTGAAACCAGAAATGCTATCGAGTTTTTTCATCAGCTTGTGGGTACAACCAAACCACACGATCTATCGCTATGATCGATCAAAATTTTTTGGACTGGCAGCGAAATAGCGCGTCGCAAATTAATAATTTGTGTGTCAAAATAGGCAGTGTCGTTTCCTGTTTTAACAGACTGATATTCCTGGTGTGTCTGTAAATACTGCGATAAGCGAAACATTTCTTAGTACCAAACTGATAAGGATCCCTTCAGCAGTATAGTTTAAAGTTCTTGCTTGCATTCTGAAGTTAGAAAACAACAGAAAGAAGCATATTAATAGTGAAAACAGACCAAATATAGCCTGCAAGCCATCGCATGCCCAACCGCAATGTTATAACCACCATTGTTTAATAAACAATTATCAAGAAGGACTGCAAGTGTAACACATGTATTGAGTCTAATTCAATAAAAATCCTAGAATTAGAAGTGCGAAGGATGCGGGGATATCGGACAATTTCTTATAGATTCTAAAGCAGGTTCAAGTTAAATTAAGCGTCCTTCAAATGCTATTTTCAAATATGACCCTAACTTTATATGTAATTTATATGTTGCTTATCCTCTTGGTTTCGCTTATTTTAAATTTATTTTAAATTTTTTTCAATTTTTTTCCGCTACTTATTTGTAATTATCTGTGTATGTAACTAAATAAGTTGCCAATAAAGTTGTTAAAAAAAGTAATTTTCTCGAGGCTTTCCGATCAGAGAAGTTGCCGTTTATAGTGTTTATGTCAACTCTTTAATATTTCACCAAACGAGCACTAATTTACCTGTAAATGTAACATATATGAATTATTAGATCTTACTGTACTGACACTGAACAATTCTAAACCAAAGACAAAACTTGAAGTACATAGCTATTGATTGTTAGAACTCTCCTACAGGATTATTCAATAAATAATCACTTCCGCGCGCGTTAAATTCCACAATGAACCGGTACTCAAAGCCCAAAAAAAACCTTGCGCTTGAAATGTGTGGTATCTGTTAGCTAAGGAATGACACTTAGATAATCGTTTTATCCAATACTTTGTCGGTCTTCATTCTTTTTATCATCACTCTGTTTCCAGCCATGTCTTTTCTTAGTTGTATATAGTATACTATTGACTACATGCACGCTTTCGGCTGAGGCTGGGCTGTTCTTAACTTTTTGGCGATTTCAGCCTTAAATTGTTCTTATTTCTTGATATATCCAAACAGCGGATTAGTTGCCCGGAACAATAATTGAATAAAAAGGCGCTAAGAAATACAGAACAGTGTTTTAAACGACCACGAACAACTGAACTACCGGTATTTTACCGGCATTTCAGTTGTTCGTGGGCGTTTAAAACATTGTGCTGTATTTATAATCACCTACTGGATTTTCCAGCATTTCGACCACAGATCTAGTATATGAACTTAGAGTGTGCAAACCTCAATCTTTGTACAAGGATTAAATATAATTCCTAAATTTGTCTGATCAAAACTTCAGCCTGGTGATTGTTCTTAGCTTGTTCTTAATTTTTGGGCAAATCTCAGCCCACCCACCTGCAAGAAGGTTCTGGTACAGGGATATACTTGTGGAAAATCTGTTTCATAACTGTTGTATTTGTAGATAGCGTACAGTCTTTTTTCTCATTGATAGATCTGTGTCTAGTTCCATGGGGATGGGAAACCAACATGTTTTTACTTGGTCCAGAATGGGGGACATTTATCTCTTGACAATAAATTTTAAATAAATTTTGTGACTGTAATTTTTATGCAGCCCTCATAGGCATAGCAGATTAAGATAATAGTTTTGTTATCAAATATTCCAAGGCATGTGCAGCCTTAAAATTCAAATCTGTATTTATTTTTGGACTTAATAATTATTAGGCAGTCTACTGATTTTCCATTGGTAGCATTTTTTGCCTAAAATATTTATTGTTAAACACATTTAAACTAAATGTCTGTCTTTCATTTACAGACATTTGAACTGTCAAATGAGGGGAGTATTGTCCTGTTGGACTGGTTGATGGCTGGACGTGTTGCAAGAGGCGAGGTCTGGCAGATGACAAGGTGTGCTTGGCACTGCACTGTTTAAATATTAATTTTTATATCATTACTTCTTGGATTATCCATAACAGTGTTTAATCATGCAAACTGAGCGTAGTTGGAAAATGGTTGATTAAATTTAAATTTTTGCAGAAAATCTATCCCTTAGCCCAGCTACTACTGTATCAAATTATTTGGGAGGCCTTGGCTCAGTGTAATGTTATTTGAAGCATTAACAATAAATTGGTTAAGCAGGGCAAGTCAGTTTCAAGGTCGGCAATAATCTATTAAGTAACCCTATCTCTGCTGACATTCAGTAGTAAAATTATCAAACTTTATGGAAATTGTCAACTTTCTGAATTTCATAAAAGAATAAACATTTTGAGAATCTGCTCTTTGAGACAAACAAAATGAATGGTCACTTTATAGAGTTCTGTCAACTGGTTCAAAAGTTGGTACATATATTCTTTGTTAATTTGAAACTGGGATTAGTAGGGAAAGAGTTAAGTAAGGAAATCTTCTATATAGCAAACATTTATACTTGTCTTCTTCTTTCAGTTGTGAAAGCCATAACAAAGTTTCAGTGAATGGAAAGCTTGTTTATGGAGATACCATCCGAATTAATAAAGATTCAAAGCTGCAGCTTGCCAATCACCTCAGTGCATCCATGAGCCAATTCATGGTTAGTGATTGTTCATAAATCATACCTGGCTTTTTAGACACAGTTTCTCAACAATAATCTAGACATTTCTTTCTGGCTGCCCTTTCCAAAGTCCAGGTAGTTACATGTACTCCCTCCCCTGCCCTCCCCCTGATCCTCTTAAATGTTATGGATTTGCCAGTACAGCTTTATAAAATAATTCAGTTTAGATTAATAAAATAACAAACTCACAAAATTAATAATAATAATAATAGTAATAATAGTAATAAAAATTACATATCCATTCTTATTTTAACTAGAATTAATTTGTTATATTGTTACTTTTCAAATATTTCAGGTGTTTGGAACTTGTTTGTTCTTCGGACCCCAGTTCAAGAAAATGAAATTGAAAATCCAGTCGAAGGTCAACAGTTATGGAAGTAAGTTGTAGTGATCAATTTATTTTACCAAGTAAATTATTAGTTCTGTTTTTACAAATATACATGTTTGACATTGAATCTCGACATGATTAATTATTGGTGTAATATTAATTAGTATAAATAATAATAATAATAATAATTTATTCACTTGTTATAGCGCCTTTTAACATATAAATGATCAAAAGCGCTTTACATTTG
>JANSTR010139061.1:0-11690 GCA_025434805.1 Antipathozoanthus remengesaui | reverse complement strand
CGACGAAGGGCTTGCGCTCGAAACGTCAGCTAAAACATCAATAAAATATATTTAGAAAGATGCTTCTTGTTGTCAGGTGGGGGCTACTGAACCGCAAGTGGCCTTTCAAGCTGATATGCTTTAGTTTTTAATTACTAAATTAAATTTGTGACAGTGGTTGCCTTACTTACACTCAATCGTGTTTACGGAACCGGGAAAAAGAAAAAGGATAGGATAACGACAGGATAACGAGAGGATAAAGAGACGATAACGACAGGATAACGACAGGATAACGACAGGATAACGACAGGATAACGACAAGATAACGACAGGATAACAACAGGATAACAACAGGATAACGACAGGATAACGACAGGATAACGACAGGATAACGACAGGATAACGACAGGATAACGACAGGATAAAGAGAGGATAACGACAGGATAACGACAGGCTAACGACAGGACAACGACAGGATAACGACAGGATAATGACAGGATAACGACAGGATAACAGGTTTGCCACACATCAAAATTGAAAAATATTCACTGACCTTAGACATGATAATATACCACACTTCACACATTTTTTTTTCAGTTTCTTGTTTTAAAAGATGTTCGATATGCTTTTCTTCATTTTCAATTGTTGGTTAAATGATACGAATCTCTCTCCCTTACAAATTAACAAATTTGCTCGACAACATATAAAATTCACCAACTCTTCCAGACCTTGAAAATAAAATCGTTTCTCTGACTTTACATTGACCGGAACAGCTTTAATAAACATGAACATAAACTTCTCTTATTCTGCAAGTGAAATATATAACCCTAATGAATATGATTCGTATGAATATCAAATTTAATTGCGAACGTTACACAAGGAATAAACATGACTTGGAAGTCAGTGGGGCTTTGGTAAGACAGAAGACCTCATACGCACCCTAGCCATGTGATAGTCTGACACGTCCGGCCGCAGGTGGATCGCTCGAGTGTAGTCAAGGACCGCCTCTTGCAACTAGGGACAACAGTTAGTGACGATTAGTGATTTGCTGAAGGAGAGTACAACCAAATGCAAGGTTAGCAAGTTGGTAAGATCTCTGACTGCCAACCAGGAGGTCCCGGGTTCAGTTCAATGTCCCCAATGGGTGTACGTGGTTAGCATACTTGGTAAGATCTCTGATTGCCAACCAGTAGGTCCTGGGTTCAGTTCAATATCACCCGTGTGTATACGTGATTAGCACAGTTGGTAAGATCTCTGACTGCCAACCAGGAGGTCCCGGGTTCAGTTCAATGTCCCCAGTGGGTGTACGTGGTTAGCACATTTAGTAAGATCTCTGATTGCCAACCAGTAGGTCCTGGGTTCAGTTCAATGTCCCCAGTGGGTGTGTAAGAGGTTAAGCCCTAGTCGTTTCATAACTTTTAACTAGCTAAATGATCCGGAACAACTGGAAACGACTGGGACGACCGAGACCACCACAATCAATTTGATAGAATAGTAAAATGTAACATATAATTTGATAACATTATTATAGATTACAATATCATTATCATCATCGCCATGAACAATAAACTTACCATTTTCAGCTTGTGATAGGCCTCTGCCCGACACACGTACGCTCTGATGTATGTTGGATTCACAAGGATTGCCGCCGTGTAGCGACGGATTGCCCTATAGCAATTTCCAAGAAGATAACGATCAGTCATTGCTAAGATGGACGACGGCGCAGTGGTCAGCGGTCTACTCATAACCCAATGGTCGTAAGTTCAAACCTGACCAGACCACTGAGTTTTCTCCCTGAGCAAAACAATCGACTTGCTCCAGTCAACCTACAATCTTGGACAAAATAGTTGAAATACTTAATTATAAATTAACGCCCCCCCCCCTTCTTCCTAGACGCTCGAGGTTTAACTCAGTCACTCAAAAATACTATCTGTTGTGCAAGCAACCACAAAAGCGCTTCTTCAGTTCTTGATCTCCTGGTAGAGTAGCCCTTGGTCTGTTTTTGTTCATTTTCAATTTTGTGAGTCACACACCATTTCGTTAACTTCGTCTTCGTACTCACTATTTTATCTCACAGGTACGAAAATGTCCCGTTCTAGCAAGTTTAATGTGACCTTTTATCGTTTCCGATCTTGTGCCTCACAGACTGGAAATGTTTTGACTTAACTTTTTATTGTTGCTTTTACTCAAAGCAAATATCAAAATAAACGTACGTTTCTCTTTCACCTCAATCTACGCTATATAATAACACAAGAGGACAAGTATTTCATTAGGTTGTGTTCAGTGTTCTTCTGCTTCTGGGATTTAATTCTGCGGATCCGAAAGACGACGGGAGCAATCCACAATAATTATGATGTCTCGCAAAATAAAAGTATGGTAAAGAAGATTTTCGCACCACTAAAGATAAATTTATTTCCTGAGGTTTTTTCCAGCGTTATATCATGGTCATTATGGATTTCTGTTTTTAAATCGTATTTGTTCCTTTGATCGATCTTTGGGGAATAAACTGGGCTTGTCTCCTGCAGCTGCAGTCCAACTTTTCTTTCGGCCCTTGTACCCGGTGAACTGAACGACCTCGGCGGTTTATATTACGATATATCCCCCCCCCCCTTCCCTACAGAAATGATAAATCTAAGGCAGACACTACGGTTTATCACGAAAACAAAAATATTTTGAAAGTTTAAGCAACGATTAAACTTCCCATGCAATGAAAACACTTGGTCACACGAACTGTGGCAAGTGTAGTTTAGTTTTCGTGGGTAGCTTCTATCCTTGAAGGAATAGAAAAACAGCTTTCATGGAAAACGTCTG
Organism: Antipathozoanthus remengesaui; assembly: GCA_025434805.1. Taxonomy (NCBI): domain Eukaryota; kingdom Metazoa; phylum Cnidaria; class Anthozoa; order Zoantharia; family Parazoanthidae; genus Antipathozoanthus; species Antipathozoanthus remengesaui. Next base: position 8,900 of record JANSTR010139061.1, on the reverse strand, counting down.
TAATCAATCAGTCACTCTTCTACCCTGATTACCCGTGATGCACTGTTTTGCCGAAAGCTCTGTAATCGATCAAAATGCTTGTGCCCTGATTAGATGTGATACTTTGTTTAAACTTTATAAACCTTTCATTTTTCCAACGATTACTCGGTTTTATTGATACTTGCAGACTCGGCGGAGGGGAGAGTTTGGAAGGTTGAATTCGAATGCTGAACAAGATGCTGTTCGTTCCAATGTTTTCCTATGTTTTACTTCCTCTTACAAACAAGACTTCTGTTTCACAGTAATCAGAAAGTCATTGCATAATAAATATTTGCAAAATGTACATATAGCAGTTACAAGTTTTTGTCACAAATAGATAATAATAACAGCCGCCAACGTTTATAGCCAGCAAAATGATATATCTTCTAATACTCTGGTAATATATTGTGTGTTTGAAATATATTTCGAACTTCGGAAAGTTCTGAACAGAGTCACAGAACTTTTACAGTTTAACTGCAACGGAAATTGTTGTGTTTTGCTATAAACACTGAGCTTTCAAAAGTACTAGCGATTTTCTTTTTATCTAAAGGATGGGAAATGCCCACTTTTCCATTTTCGTGGTTTTTTAAGTAGACTCATAACCAACAGATGCGGCTAAAACTTGGAGTACAAATATCTCCATTTATGACATAAATTAGCCGAATTGTTTACAAATAAGTTAATAATTATGAGAAATAAACGAATGAATAAATAAAAATTGTTGGAGTTCGGATTAGTTATATATATTTATATATATTGAGAATATAGAACATATTACAGTTCAGTTGTGTGTGATTGTCAGTTGTGTGTGAGTGTTTCATTTAAAAATACAATCAGTCTCACTGGGACATTCATCAAAGTTAAGTTCCTCTTGTAATCCCCGGCATATTTCATGAATTTCTCTTTCTATCGACTCTTTGTTCCGTAGTTGTTTCGTTGTTTCTCCAGCAGAAGCATTATTTTCCTCCATCAATTGTTCGTGTTGACGCAACTCACAGGCACTTTCCTGTTTCTCTGCCACCTGCGAGAACTCCTCGTCATCAGACCTACCCGACTCGTCACCAACGCTTATCTGATTGGATATTGACAGCCGACGGCCTTGGCCCTGCCGCACGCGCATGTGCCGGAATTTCAGCATGGCTCGAATGCCGCAAGCCACAACAAAGAAGTGTTTCTTGTGCGAGCTAGGGGAGAGCTTGCGGATGGGAGAATTTGCCAGCTCCTCGCTTGTGACCGTCACTACAGTTGTCTGTTGCTTGGCACTGAACCATGGGTGTTTCAGCGCCTGTGCAGCAGTGAGTCGTTCATCGGGATTCAACACTATGAGATTTCTGATGAGGTCTTGGGCATTCTCCGAAACGTTATCCCAGTAGGGCGACGGCATTGAGAATTTTCCCTGCAAAATACTCAATAATAGTTTTTCGTCGTTGTTGTTCCAAAATGGCGGATAGCCCACTAGTATGAGATACAAAATCACACCACAAGCCCACATGTCTACAGGCCGCCCTATGGGTTCTTCTAAAATTGTTTCCGGCGCCAGAAATAGCGGCGCACCGCTTGCGTCACACTCGATGACGTCAGAATCACGTGGCAGCTTCCGCGCCAGTCCAAAGTCAGCAAGTTTTACCGACACCCTTCTGTCGCCGCTGCCGTCGTGCCAGTAGTTCAAAAGCACGTTGTCGGGTTTGATGTCCCTATGTACAACGCGTTTCTTGTGAAGAAAACTCAGCGCCCGTAAAAGCTGTAGGAAAAATAAGTTTGATTAGCATGGGCTAAGCAGTTTCGCGCTTATTGATAATTCAAAAGTTGTATTCGTTCCACATATGCAGTTGACACAGCTCTGCAGCACAGTCATATGTTAAGCACATGATTATTAGCAATAAGTTTTAAATACGTCCATCTTATTATATGACCACGATAGTACTCGCGTTCTAATTGGCTCTCGACAACAAAATATTTATTGAATTTTGATAATGTCCGGTGATTATTTCAATAAGATTTTTTCTCAGATCGCTTGCTGACTATATTCATTCGCCGCGCGGGTCGCATAAATGAAATCGCCGAAAAAGGGCCACATAATACCTAACTGATTACCATCGTCCGTCACATAATAACTAACTTATTACCCTTTTCCGTCACATGGAAATCTTAGAACTTTGCCTTGATTTATTGACCTCGCTATTTATCACTTGGTCAATACACATCTAGGCTTCATTCCGAGATTTTCCTGTAAATAAGTGAGATTGATCAATATATTTTTCATTTTAATACAAAAATGAACATACTGAATGGATTGGAAGGAAATTTGGGGTGAAAATTGAAATTTCCTAACGAGAAAGTACTCAGTAGTACTTGAACAGCAGATAATATGGCGTTAAATATTAGCATCGATACTTTTTTTTGAGCCAATCTTGCCTCCAAATCGTCAACTTCCCCAGCCTTTTAGGTTCTTATAAAAGGTTCTTATATGAGTCGGTATTCACTAACTGTTCTCACTGTAAGTTACTTTCAACACGTCAAGTCAACCGTCCTACAGTAAACGAAATGTTACACCAGCTGCAATGTTAATTGTGCGAATAGAAGGCCATAGAAGCGACTGCAAAACTCGATGATTCTTGTGTGACATTATATTGGTGCTCGCTGCATGTCCATTAAAGAAATATTTTAGTACAAGGTATCGATATCTTTCGGCCCTGTTCACTCAAATGACTAAAGTATGTTTTCTGTTCTGTCGTCATTCTTGCAGTGCAGACAGTCTGCAAAACGGATTATATCATACGCCTTCCTAACCTGGGCGGTACTACACTACATTATTACAGCAAGCTCAAAACAGAACGGCGACACTAAATCGTTCTGGATCTTTAAACTAATCGCTCCTTCACTTCAAAAAGTGATCAAGTGAAACATGTAGTTCCGTTGTGGTTTTAAAAATGCGCCCAGTTCTTTCTGAACACATTTTATGGATTCAGGGAATGTTTGGAGCAAAGGTGAAAGCTGTCATTGTTATATGTTATATTTTGAAGGTTAGTCAGAGCACAGGAATTCGTGTCAGATAAGTTATAGACAATGCATGCGCGTGTCAAATGTCCTGATCAAGAACCTCATTCTCTATTTATCAGCACTGTTTTTCTCGTTCAAAGTATGTTTACGTCGTAATAGTGCAGCTACACTAATAAAAAGTGGAGTACAACTGACCTGTTTCATGACGCTGCGCGCTTGTCCCTCTGTATGCGTTGGTTGCTGTAGAACTTCATCAAACAGACTTCTTCCACCAGCCAAATCCATTACAAGGTATCTGAATTCATTATCTTCAATATCTGAGTGCAGGGCCACGATATTTCTGTGCTTCAGATCTCTCCATATTTCTACTTCTCTGTCCACGTCTTCTTTCTCATAAATGAAACTCGTTGTGTCAAACTGTTTCACGGCAAATTCTTGTTTTGTTTCTTTTTCTATACATCTGAACACTTGGCCAAATGAACCTTCTCCAAGGCACTCTTTTAAATCAAACCTATCACCAAACATCGCCGGAGAGTTTCCCAATTGCTGGTGTCCTTCTGAGCAAGGCATTTCTGTATAGCTTGTAAACGTATTCGTGACAGACCTATGGGCCTCTTCTCTTTGCAGTTTTCCAGTGGAAATCTCTGAAGCGACTATCATAATGAGCAAGTAGTGGTTTGAACTCTTTATATGAAGCTGCAATTGTTTATCAGAGGTGGGGTGAGGCGTGACTTTGAATTGAGATAACAAGCTATACAATTACGATATGACGTATGTTTTCGGCGAGTCATATGGTTTGTTGTTTTCCAAGGAACTTTACATTCCGTGATGTAGCCACAACTCAACAACAGGAAAGGCTAGGACGCGCTGTCAAGAGAACTATTACAGGCATCAGAGCACATTGGAGAAGGAAGTTTCACCTTTTTCACGCCTCTTCCGCTGCATGCTCGACTTGTCGTGACGGTACAATACATTAGGTCATCTTTGTTGCATCATCTTCATCAATATTATACAAATCAATCCTCTTGAAAAAAAACACGTCGGGGAAGAAAGTAACTGAACTCGCACCACGGTGCTGATACGCCAAGCAGAAGAGATAGAAACCAATATCTACTTTGCCAAAATTCTAAATTTGCAACCGACAGCCGCTTTGTACTTGAAATTGTGTGCCAATTTTTGCCGAATCAAGACTGAGCAAAGTGAAAGTGCCTGAGGTTGAGGGTGTTCCTTGTGTGTTCCAGGAATTGGAAAACCCACTTCGGTTTGTGATAACTTGAACACCAAAAAGCTCAACTGTCCATATGTTGAGATTGTTAAAACAAACTACGAACAAGCTGTGGCTGGTAACAATGATTAACCAGTTATTCACATTGCATTCACTAATCAGTCAGTTACAAGTGTGTGCAGACGAAAGAGAAACTTAATAAAATAAAAAATTGTTGCACTGAAGCATAATTTTGGTTGAATTTTGACACACACTGAAGTGGAACCGTATTGGCCTTCACGAACCATTTCGATTTTTATAATGGAAGAGGATTTGAAATTACTAACTAGAAATTACACAGCACAATGGGTGTTCTGCATGTAACTGATCGTTTATCAAAAATAAAACAGCTGGACGAGTTACAAATACTGATATTTTGTTCTAAGTGTTAAATTCCGTTTTAAGGAATGTATCACATAATCTACAAATCCAAACAACCACCACGTTTAGCAGAGCACTGCACTGGAGATCGACTAAATGACCAGAAATTGTTCAAAAATAACTATAAAAACAGGCGAGTAAGTAACTATAGTACTTGTGTGTGTATTATAACAAAATGAAAGCCCTTATGACCTTACCCCAGGCAAAAATTCTCGTACACACAAGAATGGCCCAAAATGCAAAAAATTGTGTCGGTCAGCTTTAAGCTGTATAAAGAATCCCTTTTTAGCCGAAAAGTTTAGATTTTACTGAAAATAAAATTGGAAATGGAAAGCCAATTAGGTATTATATATTCGCTGACAAGAATTATAATTTTTGTCAGAATACACCCACATTTGTTTGTTGTAATGGTTTGTCATTCAAAGTACAAAACTAATCAAGTGAAATAGCTGGATCATGCAAATGTACGTGGTTCTTTGAAGAAGTTCGAAGCATACAATGCAAGCATGTCTGCTCTATTGTAGAGTCCAGCTATGAACTTTAAAAAGAACTCAATAGTAAATTGAATGGTCGGAGTAAGATACGAAAGATACATGCAGGAATACACGCCAAACGTAACGGGACATGTTCACGATAAAATCATTTGACGATTTGTTCTCCCTTGCTGCTCGAGCTCGTCACATACAGATGAGGCAGCGCGGAAACAGCCAGGGTAATTACTGCCTGCTCAGCAGTGTCCACCATGGTTTCGTCGTTTGGCATTAAAAATCAATTAAATGCGTATTTGAAGCCGCGAAAGTCGTGTTATAAACTGACCAAATCGTACAGAAGAGATCGCATGAATTGGCCACCGAATAAAATGCACGAGTCCACATACACTTGAATCCATATAATTTTCAGTCCCTTTCCACTTACCTATTAAACAAAGACCATGCCTTCCCCCGCAGTCTTAAATTTCGACACGAATTTAAACTTGTTTCTTTTTCAAAATATAAATCTCGGCTTGAACTGGCTGAAGATGTAAAAACGTTTCAAAACTGTCATCTGCATGTTAAAATGCAATATAAGGGTATATCTAATCTACTACTAAAATAAATGTTCTTATTAAAACAAAGGTTTTCTTTCTCTTTCTTTAGGTTTTTCTCATATCATATGCGCTTTTCTTTGCACTAAATCGATAGAGAAACCAATTCGCGAACTTGTTGAATTGCTAAAGTGACTGATAACTAAATTAGACGTGGAATAAAATCAACCAAGGGTTGATAAAACAATTTCCGCGCCGTACGTAAGTATGAAAGGAAGCTGTATCATTATCAGATGCTCTGATGAAGAGCTAACACTCGAAACACCAGCTTTCTCAGTCCAACCTTACGGCGCGGAAAATTGTTTTGGCAACCCTTGGTTGATGTTATTATACGTTTTACCTACCCGCCAACTCCGTCTATAGTTTTTTAAAACTATTTACTTATAAATAAAACGTGCCGCATTTACACTATATAACTATCCAAACAGTTAAGCTTTGCAAGGTTTTTGTTGTCACGGATTGGGAAAGCCAGGCATATATAAGTTTATAACGAACAACAGAATAATGTGAGTGTGTTTTGGTAGAATTGCTACTGTTTACATTCGCGACAAATACGTTAAAATAGAGTTTGTATTATTGCTTTGAGGTGGAATACGCTTGCATACAAGCCATCCAAACTTTCCTTGCCGCTTCTAACTACACACAAAACAATATTTCTTCAGTGACCGAGACGTGATCGAGGTAAATGCTACCGAACTATAAAACACCCCTTGCAGAGTTTGAGTGTTCTGTCAGATGATAGTGGAATGGAGAGCCGGGTGGGGTGCATCAGTTTTTAGTTACATAACGCGCAGATAATGATTATATTCGACTGAAAATATAACTTTTCACAGACTATTTGTTACGTCACGTACAAGTTGCAAAAGTTTGTCTTGACGAAATGGTTGCAAGGAAAATCTTAAAAAGTTAGAAACATACTGGCATGTACTGATGCAGTGAACTAGCACTAGTGCTCGAAAATTCTCAGTAAAGCCACTTTTCGACTTTAACGTTTGAAAAAACCAACACTGTACTCTTTCAAATGGTTTGCCTTAAGGAAGGGCAGGCCAGAATCTCATAATAACTGGACTTTTTCGCAGTTTTAGTACAATTTTGACAATTTTACAAGTTAAGCTGCCTTCGGAAAAAATATAGTTCGTTCGAACGAGTGAAAACATGGCCGGGTACCATTCCCGAAATACTTCTCCTCCTCCTGTGGAACCGCCGATGAAACGAAACATGCAGTGATACATGCGGAGCTTAACTGAACGTGTTCCCAGTACAAATTACTTGTCAAAGCTTGCCCTTGTTCCTCTAACACGACAAACCCCGCGTAAGTAAAGCGGCGGAAACCGCCAGGCTAATTAGTGCTTGCTCAGCAGTGTCGCTGCGTGCAGCGTTTTCATTACAATTCAGGCTGCACAGAGAACTTTGACTTCGTTTTGGACATGTATAACGAGTTGCACAGTATGTGAAGGAAGACATTCCAGAACGAAAGATTGGATGCAGGATGGTGCATCGAGGAGTTGAACATGTTCTCTTTCCTTTCCTAAGTATTCAGTAAAATATGAAACTCGGCTTCAACTGGCTAAGAGAGAATGACGAGAATTTCATCAGTAATGCGATACAAATAGTATATCTACTCTGTTTTGACAGGTTCTATATACTGAGAATTATATACACATAGTACTCACAGTGGGGATGAATCAATTGCGAGCTGTTTTTGCGGGCTGTTCTAATGGGGGAGGAAGTATTCAACGTGGAATTTGCACTGGTGCGCAATCAGTCGCTCTTCGCCAGTTTAGTAGTTGACAGTGCACGGAATTAAATCAGTGGCTTTTGCAAGCGCGAAACAAATTTTAAAAAATATCAAGCCAGGTTACACAACGAGTTGCGAGATTCATCCCTGCTGTGCGATTCAAGGCAAATTCAAGGTTTTCCACGTTAAATTTTACTCGAAAATCATATCGCTTCAAGATTCGTACGATGTTATCAGTTTCTCGTGAAAATTAACGCTTTTGAGGTTCTTTCTACACGGAGGGAGAGGCACAAAGTGCCCTTAGGACCTTTTAATTTCTCCAAAAGTATTAAAGATAAGTGTCTCCGTCTAGCCTCTGACAACTACCTGACTACAGTTAGCTTGTACCAAACATTCAGTTACATTTTACTTCTTCATCCGTCTTTAACACTGAAATACTGGTACTAATAAAAAATTATTGGTAATGCAACCAAACTACAATCTTGGACACAATTAGTTAGAACAGTTGGTGTCAACGTGCACTGATCTACCGCATCTCCCCCCCCCCCCCTACCCCATTACAATGTTGGTCTAAACAGCAACGGAAAGCAAACAACGTTGCATGGGGTGGGAGGGGGAGGTGCGTTAACTTATAATTAATTGTTTCAACTATTTTGTCCAAGATTGTAGGTACACTTAGTAATTGGGTTAGCCTCCAATGCAGCCGCCTTATTTCCTTCACGCGCGGAGGCCTTCGGAAAACGTTTTCCGAGGGCCTCCGCGCGAGAAGAAAAATAAGGCGGCTGCATTGAAGGCTATAATTGGGTCAATACTAATTAATTTCAACATTAATTAGCCATGTGTGACGTCACGATGATGTCATAGACGCCATGCTGGACTACGTGACCGGCATCAGTTGGATTTTTTGAAATCCCCAAAACGTATTTAACTCGATTGAAAACATTAAAAATATGTTCCTTTTGTCCAATTTATTGTCACAGAATAGAAATGGCCACAAAACTATTTTTTAAGTAAAAATGTGTAAAAATGTCACAGGTACCCTCCATATAAGTGGTTGCCATGGCAACACATTAATTAGTGGTGGCATAATTGACATATACAATAGTTCCCTGATAAAGTTTTAAGAAAACTCACCAAATATCATTGTGGTCGCTGCAAACGTTGCAACGCAGTAAAACTTTCAATTTGACAAGGCACATTGACATTGACATTGTGCCCCAGTATAAGATCCAGCTGATCTGAGACTATGAAATTAGCCAATCAGGTGCGAGAAAGCGGGAAAAACTTGTTGTCATCCCCAGTACCTAAAGCATGCTTTTCTGTGCGCGATCAAAGTTTACGAGAACGAACAAATATGTCTGCCATGTCGGTTGTTGTTTATTTCGGTTTATTTACAGTTGATTCGGCTCAATCTT
>JANSTR010138951.1:0-11691 GCA_025434805.1 Antipathozoanthus remengesaui | reverse complement strand
GGAGCGATTTGTGTCAGGCCTTCTTTTATTTTTCTCTCTTTTTATCCACGCGCCTAAGAAGGCCTGATCGCAGGTTAGTTCCATCCCAGACTAAATGAGAAAAATGGATATTCTACTCCAGACCAAATCAAAACCGTGTCTTTAAGTGTGGCACAACCTGTATAATCACTTAGGCCCGGGCCAAACGTCGAACTTTACATGTGCCGAATCTAATGCTAATGATAAAATTCGATTGTTCTACCGCATTTGCATTAGATTCGGCACATGTGAAGTTCGACGTTTGGCCCGGGCCTTAGTGACCAAATAGAACTGGGTCTATCCACCCAAACTGTCCCAGAAGGCAGTGCTCAACCGAATGTTTTAGACAATCCATCATTAGCAATCTTCCGAACGTTATTGTTTTGTGCAATAAGTGTGACTTTATTTCATCCAAGAACAATGAGATTAGGAAACTATATTATCTGAATCACACCTCAGTCTGTACCTACTAATTACTGTGTATTGTTCGTTGATTTAGTACTATATTATCTGAATCACACCTCAGTCTGTACTCACTATAATGACTGTGTATTGTTCGTTGATCTAAAATTAGTACTTGTAGCGCTACTTTCTGCTATCGTTTGGGTGGACACCCGGGGTGGACAGTCCTAGCATGACCTATTTTCATTTCTGGTTCGGTCAATTAGGAGTATCAGCTGATGTGAGTATACGTAGATTCCAGTTGTGCATTTATTATTGAATACCAGTCTAATATAAGTCTTACAACAATTGCAGACTTGGTTGTACATTTGGTATTACATCCTTTGAATATTCCTAGGTTCTCTCACCGTCTGGCCAAGTTCTGGAAACATGCTTGGAGGAGAAACCCTTTTCCTTGCTGGGCCGTGCTATAACAAGACAACTGACAAACTGATATGTAAGTTCAACAACCAGCTATCGGTCGCTGGGACTGTTATTAATGGAATACGAGCCAGATGCACTGTTCCGATGATGAATGTCACAGGAAGAATTTCGCTGCAGCTGTCGATAAATGGCGGTCAGAGTTTTGACTTCAAAGGAGTGTTTACATCAGGTAATAGATATTTACACATCAGGTAATAGGTGTTTTCACCAGGGGTTTTCACTGATAAGTTATGATATAGACGTAGTGTGCTCCCAGCTTCGTATATATTGTTTTAAGTTTAATAGTTTGTGAACAAGCAGTCTTAAGTAATATTATTGTAAGCTGCAAATTAAAGGTCTAAATGTAATGAATTTTGAATAGATAGACAGACAAACAGACAGACAGACAGATAGACAGACAGACAAACAGACAGACAGATAGATAGATAGACAGACAAACAGACAGACAGACAGATAGACAAACAGACAGACAAACAGACAGACAGACAGACAGACAGACAGATAGATGGACAGACAGATAGATAGACAGGCGGATAAATAGACAGGTATACAGATAAACTGAATGACAAATCCAGACAGACGGACAAACGGAAGGACGGACGGACGGACAGACAGGCAGACAGACAGACAGACAGTCAGGCAGGTAGATGATCGCCCTCTCGATTTTTTTGCGATTACGCGAAGAATTTTTAGTATTTCCTAAATGCTTTATAGTAGCTTTTATTTATTCCTAAACACACTTTTACCCTGTATAAATAACGTTTTCGCCGATTTGGAATTCTAGAAATCCATTGCTGAAGTTGGTGCAAACTTCGAGTGTTTTTCTTATTTACCTCCTGTTTTAAGTTTTATTTTACCACATACAACTTCCAAATCAAACGTTTGTAGCTACTTTTCATATTTACCAAAACTGCTATGCATTGGAAAATTAATTTATTCGATGTAACTACTGGTCAGCGGCAACTCACACATGGTGAGGCGATATCATTTATTGGACTAGCGTTACCATGGAAACCATTTATATACCACGTGAATACACTTCATTGAAATTAAAAAGGCAACTACTTAAACATAAAAAATGTTAATTCAATCTGATGAATTGTGTTGAAGAAGAAGAACAAGAAGAAGGTTGAGTGTTAACTGACCGATTGTCTGTCTGTCACTATTGTTGGTGCTGCCGTAAAATATCTTTAAATTAATTTCACATACAATAAGTCACCGTTTGTTTTTATTCCTCTGTTAACTTAGTGCCAATAAACCGATCTCCTCCTCGCATAATTCGTGGAAATCCAAAAGATTCTTGGATAGAAAACAATCCAGCTTCAATTTCCTGGAACATAAATGAAATCGGTAACAGAGATAGTAGGGTTTCAATCCAAATCGTTCGTTTCGAGAACCACCACGGACAAGTTAAGTTTCATGGCGTCCAGTCAATCAAAGATGATCAAGAAAACAGCGGGCAAAGCACAATAATGGTGGGCGATGAAGGTGTATTGACGATTGGACACGGCAACAAAGATGACGAGAAGAGTGAGAAGTGAGTATTTGAAAAATCTGTCAATTAGAATATTGTTTTCTTGATTACTAACAAAATATGTGATGATATTGGGGGTGTCGGGGGTGGGGTAGAGAAGATGAAGGTAAGAAGGAGTCTTTGTCAAATTTCATTTAAAACTTGACCATTTTTAGACAAACTTCCGAATGTTTATATGCAATTTTCAGGTGTCTTTACCTGTCTTTTGTCTTGCAACCACAACCTTCTCCATTAATCAAATTATCAAATTGCATTGATGATTACCACTATCTTTACAGGAGAAAGGGCGACCGTTATATTAACCTTGTAAGGGTGGTATCTAAGGATAACAACTCCGATATTGACCAGTCCTCAGCCAAATGGATCTGGAGTGACTTGTTTGTTTGGACCAATTACCAAAAGGCACGTGACCGGTGCAACAAATGGCACGTGAAAGAACCAGATCCTACAGCACTTACTGGTGAGTGAGAGCTCAACTCGTGTACGGCGAGATTTTCAAAATGATCAGTGATGACTACATACATTCTTTCTATTCTAGATATTATGCTACGACTTTCCATGCTGTAAGGCTGGAAGAAAGCTGACATTTCGAGTGTTATGCTTCGTAAGAGATCATCTAATGCTCGAAACCTCAGTTTTCTTCCAATTTTACGGCAAGTAAAATTACTTTGTCAACCCTTGGTTGATTTTATTACATGTTTTACCCTCCTGCCAATGCAGTCTATAGTGTTTTATTTACTAAGACAATAAAATTACATACTTTAACATATAGATTACTGTGAGCGGGTGAAAAGGCTAAAATGTCACTCATATACACTGAGAATGGTAGGCACGAACACAGAGTATCATTTTATAAAAAATTGAAGTAAATATAAATCTAATTATCAAATAATAAACAGTATATGTAACAAACACCAAGTGTTAACAACATTGATAAAGGTTTAGGTTTATTAAGTTTCAAAAGTTTTGATGCTTTTCCTTTGCCAGAGGATCCCAGTAATCCCCCATGTCCGCTGACCCTACAGCAGGCTGTGGCTGATCGTGGGCGCTTCATGGAAGAGCAGCTTTGCAACGGACAAGGTGGAGAATGTTTATGGGCTCACGAATCTGCTTCGTACTGTTTTAACAGCGCCATGCCCAGGTTAGTTCATCTGAATCAGAAAAATACTCAATAAGAAAGTACTTCCTGGTATGCCAAGAACATATAGTAGAAAGCAAATTCCGAAGAAAGGAATTTAGATTCCTTATCAATACGTAACTACTGAGGTATAGTTGTTATTGCTATATTTCAATTTTATTTTATTTTAATTTTATTTATATTTTTCATTGCCACAATTGATATTAACATGCATGATTCTAATTTACAGACAGCTACATACAATCTATAATACAAATTTATAGTCACTAAAAAATTGATAAAACTATGTGAAAGTAGTAGAAAGCAAAATAGAAAGGGAAAACTAATTAACTCAGTTAAAGGGGTTTGTAAACGAAAATTGTAGAACTACTACCAGTAGTATGCTATTCATTCCAATATATCTTATTTCATTTTAGCGAAAGCGGAGCAGGCAAGCAGTGTTGCTACAACCATCAGGGGAACTTGATGGTCGGTCCCGCGGAACCTGATGCTGGGAGTCTCAACCGAGTGCATGTGGATAGTGGAATTCCTGTCATATCGCACTTCTCCAATGATCAAGTGCCTTACCAAGACTGCTGTAAATGGTCCGACACATGTGACAAGTACTTTGAAAAGAGGCCTTCGGACGACGGGTCTAGATACCAGGCCCCCAGACCAGGTAAATGGCATGAAAATGACACGATCTTGCAAATACTTTAGAAAAGTGACATGTCGGGAAAAGCAATTTCATGCGCTCAAGACAGCAAGAGATAAGCTCTATACATCCAATTTTTCAGAGAATGAATATCAATTAATAAATATTCACCCCAAAGATGTTGCGATTGACCTTTGACAGTGGTCGACGAAGAAAAGCAAACTTAGTGTTTTAAACACATGATTGTGTGTTTATGTTTCAGAGCTTACTTTGCGGGTTTTAAAATAAACATGTCGTAAAATCTAGTTCAGGAAAATACAAACATTGTTAAGAACCAATCAGAATAAATGTAGGCATGAAACAGTTTACTTGAATAAACTAAACTTGTGTAAAAGGGTAATGGTTTCATCAAGATCAGTAATACATTTATATCAATTTTAGCAACTGGGTTTGGTGATCCCCACATGATCACTCTGGACGGAGTGGAATACACGTTTAACGGGTATGGAGAGTACACTCTGTTAAGGGTTAATGGGACGGACTTCCTGCTACAAGGACGCATGGAGCCGTTGGCCAGAAGCAATGGCGATGAGGACCGAGCGACAGTGTACAAGGCCTTTGCGATGAAAGAAAACGGCTCGGATGTTGTACAGGTGATACAATAAAAACCTACATTCATTCATATGGAAAAGGCGCTATATAAATGTACCACTTTACATTAGCGGAAACAACGGAAACGAAAACAAAGGCAGGGTAAATCAACCTCCTTAAGGGTGTTCGAATACAGAAAATGCCTCTAGTTCAGATATTTTGGCTTCCAATTGATCTTTGTCTCCTTGAAACGCGGGAAGGTTTCTTTTTCTACTGTTTCCGTTTCTACTTCCGTCGAGATTCCATTGCTGATATCCCCGACATTTGACAGAAGCTTATGTTTTAATAAACAGAGAGAGAGAGAGAAGCAAGGGAAGTTTACCTTTTTTCCTTGAAACGCAAACGCAAGCGTATGTTCTAAGAAACGGAGATGGAAGAAACAAAAGGTTTCCTTTTTCCACTACTTCCATTGCTCTGCTCATTGATATTACGTCGCCTATCACAAAAAAAAGCAAAATGAATGTTTTGATAACAGGCATACAAACGCTCTGTTTGTTTGTTTCTGATTTCAGGTTCATCTGAATGGCCGAAGGGAAGTACAAGTACTCGTGAATGGTGAAAAACAAACGTTTGAGGAGGAGCTATTGATGAACTTCAACCGAGTGATTGTTATGAGGTACCTCAATACATCCAAGTACTCCGTGATACTTCACTCGGGAATCTCAGTCACTGTTGAGGGGCACATGGATCTGTTGCAAGTGATGCTTACGGTGCCTGTGAAATACAAAGGTACGTAAAACCATAGCAATACTTATTTGGGTTCTATTGTCAAACTTGAACATTTTACTGGATAAAAAAGGCTCAATATTGTTTGATCAAACTTTTATTTGTTTAAGAAGTTTCATCATTACAAGGTTGCATAGTGCTGTAATTAAAAAAGCGAATAATATATCAGAGAAAATTAATATGATAGAACTGTACGCTATTATTTGAACGTACCTTTGTTGCAAAGGGAAAAGACTCATTTACTTCAACAATCAACACTGAAGATTATATAGTATGCTTATTTCAACAGGAAATACAAGTGGATTGATGGGCTTTTGGGATGACAATAAGGACAGAGAGTTTCTCCTTCCAAATGGAGATTTCCTGGAAACGAATTCCACTATGACCACCTTACATTACCAGTTTGGACACAAATGTAGGTAGATGATAGCTAAACAGAGTCCAGTATAATAAAATTTGGCTTCCTTTTTCATTTAGCAACCACCTTGTATATCTGAATAAATGCAATTGTTTTCGAAAAACCACTAAATGGCAAAAATATGTACTTATGCCAGTTTCTTGGTCTAATGGTGGAGCTATTGAGTGCATCAACAACATACGGCGTTGAATAGACATCTTGGAGAACAATGAAAACTATACTTTCTCCAATGACCGATAAATAATAATTCGAGTATTATATGTCACAGATTACCCCATTCCTCAGTTTCTAGTCAAACCTTTTTACTGCAAAGTGCATTTCAGAAATCCCTGTCTGGTTGTACTCATTCGATTCTCTTCTTAAGCACTCCTTTTAATATATGTTTATAAGCCTAAGTATAAGTTTTAAAACAACAGATATTAAAGTACTTTGTTTTTATATACTCTTGCCGAATTCTGCTGTCTTGTGTCCATTAATCAAATTTGGAAATTTCATTAGGGATAACTTCACAGGAGGAGTCTCTGTTCACCTATGACCTGGGGAAGGACCATGCATTCTACTCCCACCCAGAATACTCTCCCATATTCTTAGACGAAGGAGATCTGATATTTAGCAATATCACCCTAAGCCACGAAGCACAGGCTGCTTGTGATAACCGATTGCAGTGTCTGTTTGACATTCACACAACTGGAAAAGTGTCCATCGGACAAGCTTCAAAAGAGGCGGCTGTGGCTTTTATTGCTGTCATAAATGACACCGAAATACGAGGTGGGTTGATGTGTATCTTGTAAGTTTTAGACTTATGCAGTTCAAATTGCGGCTTCGCTAACAAAAAAGCAATGCTTCTAAAAAAATTTAGGATAATTGAGATTTTATCATTCGTTGCATTCATCGAAGAGGTTATTAGTGATACACTACTTAACGTACTTTTTCCGCGTTAATTGCAGATGTCTGCGCTGCAAGGCAGCATAACTGTTCTCAGATGTGTACATTGTCAAGGACCTCCCCCTGGGGTTACAATTGTTCATGTCGCCTTGGATTTGCGCTACAGCTGGACGGAGTAACGTGCAATGGTGAGTGTCCGTGAGAAGATATTGTAGGTACCACAGACTATTCTCTTCCAGGAAGTTATCATTAAATTTTATTATTCAGCTAGATTGAAAACACGAAGTGTAATTGTCGTTTTTCAATTTTGAATGGCTTGGTGTAAGGTTTTACAACTGCAGTAAGTCGTATGAAAAAGCCAAATCCATAAATTCCAATGTGTCACATAGAATTCTGATTTTATGACAGAATCATTTATAGGTAAAGGAATTTTGGGTTGGCAACCCCTTCATGTATCATTCTGGGTTTTTGGAATGATTTTAATTACTTTCAAAAACAGTTTTTGGTAATTTTAGCTTTATATCTGACCAAATTTATGTATTCCTCAAATTTAATCTCGATTCCAAAAACAAAGAACCTACTCTAGTGAGCACATTATTCTCTTAATACATACACGTTAATTCGAGCAGGAAGAATTATTACTATTATCGTTGCCTATGTTGTAGTATATAATGTAAGTACAATAAATTAAGTGTTAATAGTCGCCTCACTCTTTGGCTGCTCTGTCAAACAAGTTCATGTTTAGTTTTGTTATTATTAGATACTGATGAATGTGCATTGAATGGCGGCGGTTGTAGCGATTCCTGCGTTAATGTTAAAGGAAGCTACAGGTGCACATGTCCAACAGGGTTTGAGTTAATCGCGGACCAAAGAACCTGCAAAGGTACGAATTACGGCAGGGAACATTTAAGATTAGTTTTTAAAGCCGAAACATTGTGAACATTGTGTCTAAAAGCAAGATCCAAGTATTCAGAGGCCATGAAAACAGTGTCTGCATGGAGTTGTGTTAGAAGACAGCAGTTGAAGAAAACTGTAGACAGCAAATACTTCAGGCAAACTCAATTAGCTTTTGTGATAAGCGTAATAAGCACCGTAAAGCTATGTTAAGCCCCCTACCATTTACATCCCATTCCCATAAAATAGTATTTACTGATGCGCTTGAAGTATAATACAGTGCTTATACATAGTCAATTAGACCAACTTTGTATCACTATTGTACTGTCCGACTAAGGGTTACGGTTTTTACTACCTTTACTACAGTAACATTTTGTGGATTCAAGTCTGCACAACCGGGATTAACACGGTTTGTGTTTTCGTGGATAGGAAGAAATCGATTTACTTTATTTTCAAGTGCCATTATAACTGACTTTGTTCGAATTGCTTTTTGGGTACTATAACAAATAAACCCATTTGTAGCCTTTGGGACAAACTTTTCTTTTCGGGTTTCTTTGCTTTTCTGACCTTCTCTCAGCCACTGGCAGAATAGAACCGATAAGACGGACGTCCAAGATAGTGTCTAGTGACCGATATTTTACCTTCACTTGTGTTTATTTGGTTCAGCTAACTTTAACATATCCTTTCATCAAGATGTGGATGAGTGTGTGGATGATGCGAGCAGCTGTTCTCAGAAATGTACCAATACCATTGGAGGCTACAAGTGTAGCTGTAAAGACGGTTATCGACTGTCAAATGATAACCACACTTGTGAAGGTACTGTATGAACCATGATAGAGAATCAGAACAGTGATCGGCTCCCTTAGCTTGGCTTATCCCATCTCATGGGTTTCACTCATATTTCATTGATCATGGACATAAATTATTCACTGGTTTGGTTTATACTAAAAAAAATTATCCCCCTCAATTTATTAAGTTCGGTTCCCAGTGATGAATATTTACTAAGCCGCTCACCTAGACACATCAACTTCGCGGAATAATTGTTAACTGCCAGGAACACCAGCGTGCGTGTGTTGTATGTACGGGGGGGGGATGGAGTGGACTCTTCATTATTGTACAAACGTTTGTTCTTCCTAAAATATAGCATCTTTAAAATTTAAATCAATTCTGTTACATGACTACTACTCATTTTTGTAATGTGGGAGCATCAGATTTTCAAATATAGCTTGTTTGATTACATGTAACAGCTATTATAAAAGATGGTTTATAATTCTTTAACTTCCACATGCTACAACAAAAATAATTTTGGGTCGATTTCGGTTCCAACATGAAACATGCTGTTTTAACACTTTCAAAATGCAGCCGCTTTTTACAATATAAACCGAACCATACTTTGAATTGTACTTTGAGGTACATACTGAATATCAGAGTAAACTTTAGTATAATGTCATTAATTATAATTAGCTTGCTTTGATCATTCAATTGTCAGTTTACTGTCAAGTTTACTGTCTACTTTCTATAAATAAAGGCTTTGTTAAACTTTTTGTTGTTGATCAACTTGTAGTTTATGTCTGACCTGCTAAGCATCAAGTATTATTATGGAAATCTACAAATTAGTTTTGCTGATCCTCCAAGACTGCCGACATAAAACTTGAAAATTACTTCACTTTTTGGGGACGATTTTCTGCTTTTTCAGCTGCATAAGACTTTTTGATATCATAGTTTGCTTTCCTTCCGGAATAATTAGAATTACATCCAATACCTCCAGAAAACCCGGGAGTGTTCTTCTTAAAATTTCCATACCGTTTTGAGGAAAACTCTGGCATCTCTTCCATAAAAATCAGGATTCCATAAAATTCCAGACTTTCAACATATTTCCCGCAAATTCTTGATGCAACGGTCTTTATATATATCTTCAGTTCCAGTTGTTTTAATTTCAGAACACCCATTCGTTATCATTGTAAAATACATTGCTTGCAACATTGACAACAATGCATTGTACTTTAATTTCGAAGAAAAAAACTTGCTTTTGCTTTTCAAATTTACAGCGTCAACCTAAATATTACTCTATATAATAAACAACCATTTTCAAAATGCTGATCTAGTGGTGTTCTAATTAACTTGAATTCGTATTACTCTTTGTAGACATCAAAGAATGTGGAGAGAAGATCAGTGGTTGTGCACAGGAATGCGAGAACACGGTCGGAGGATACATGTGTTATTGTAGACAAGGATTTCAGCTGGCTTTGGATAATCACACGTGCCAAGGTTTCATGTGACATATATTATATATTTGGACTAGTGTTCGTTCATTAGCTACGACAAGCTTGATTGATGGGGTTTCACCACAATCTTCATATGAAACCCCGCGAAACAAGCTTGATTCAGAGGTTTCACCACAATCTTCATATGAAACCCCGCGAAACAAGCTTGATTCATGGGGTTTCACCACACTCTTCATATGAAACCCCGCGAAACAAGCTTGATTCATGGGGTTTCACCGCACTCTTCATATGAAACCCCGCGAAACAAGCTTGATTCATGGGGTTTCACCACACTCTTCATATAAAACCCCGCGAAACAAGCTTGATTCATGGGGTTTCACCACAATCTTCATATGAAACCCCGCGAAACAAGTTTGATTCATGGGGTTTCACCGCACTCTTCACATGAAACCCCGCGAAACAAGCTTGATTCATGGGGTTTCACCGCACTCTTCAAATGAAACCCCGCGAAACAAGCTTATCGGAGTTACATGAACAATTCTAGTCCGCATCCAATATTATATTGGCTACAATTTTACTAATTGTTGAGCACTGTTGGAAATCAATTGTACTACTCCAAGTCCATATATACTTTGTACTTCTGATCTATTCAGTTCATACGATCAAATTTGCTCATAAATGATGCTCAAGGTTTTCCAATCTTTCCAATTTTTCTTCTACTACTACTCGACTGAAAATGTGTTTTCTGGGTACTGCAAACAAGGAATTATATGTAAATTTTTTGATATTTTTTATTATTCGATTATCCCGAAGACAGTTAGATCTGTCAATACTACTTCAAAACGGTCTTGAAAGATGTTAGAGAGTTTTCAGTTAGAATTATTTATTTACTTATTTCCTGAAGATTAATTATTTTGGTCAGTAGTGTGTTTAGATATATACGATAAGAGAAGAAGGTGAAGAGAATAATTTTTGAAGGCCAACTGCTGTTTAAACGGATTCGAGATCAGACTCCATTCGACTCAACAGTACTAAGGATTAGTGTTCTATCCAGAGGGAGCAGGAACCGTAGAGCAGGGGGTGTCGCGTCTCTCTTGAGCTACCTGACAGAGAAATGCCAGATACCTGTGTACTCGTGTAGGATCCTCACTTTTGTCCACTCAGGGATCCATCCTTGATACTTACTCTTCAAATTATACATCAATGACATTTCTGAATCACCACCAAGTGCGAAAACGCAAAGATGTAAACACTACAGGATGCCGCACCTTCACCACTCTGCGCGGATTTTTGTATCGGACAGCTAAACATTGCATGGAACTCACTATCGCTTAAAACCACAAAACATTGTTCATCATCACTTTCTAATTTAAAAAGGACTGCAAAAAAATAATTATTAGTTATTAACTTAATGAATACAGTAGATATAGTTTACTTCATAGAAAGTGCGGCGTATGGGATTTTATTCACAAGATCTTTGTATCAAATCCCGAACGAGCGAGGTACGAGCGAGTGAGGGATTTTGCACAAAAATTGAGTGAATAAAATCCCCTACAAAGCACTTTCTATGTTGTGAACTGTTTATTATATGTACCATGAGAATTTTTATTGAGAAAAAACGGACTGGTATTGGACTGTGTCAAGTCTACCTTGGCAATCAACAAAAGCGAACACACGCATGTG
>JANSTR010138840.1:1297-11692 GCA_025434805.1 Antipathozoanthus remengesaui | reverse complement strand
ATAGCTCGGTTACAAAATACCCTATTACTCCCAAATTTTTGTAATTTGTATGTTTTATCCAGGATTATGCGGAACATCAAAAATATTATGCCAATGTCAGTTTGTTCTAGGACAGCATTTTTTGTGAAAACCAAGAATAGCCATCGTAAAAACGTTTTGTTGTAGTCTAATTTGTAAAGTGTTTTGGGTGCACGAAACGTTTTGGAACAAATTTGAAAAATCATGCAAAAATATTGGTAAGTCTTGACGAACCTTCGGAAGTATTCAAACATGTTTTAAACGTTTTGCAACACATCTAAATGTTAACTATTAAATTCCGAAATTCAATCCTATACTTATCAGTCTTTGCTCTCGCGTTTTTATATCTTGATCGACAGTTTAGTGTAGACCATATTCATAATACATCCCAGTGGCCATGAACAAAGCTTCAAGTCGAAGCTTGTTTCCAGAAATACAGCAAATATATGAGAACTTGGAAACAGGCCTCGATTTGAAGTTATTGTTTATGGCCATTCCGGCGTATTATGAATAAGGACTTTGGCCGGATACTTTTACAGCTTGTGTTGTACACTACTTGACTCGTAAGAATATCTGACCATACTCAAATGTCTAATAATATATTTATTATCCAACCTTTCAAAAGACTCGTTTTCGCAAGGAGAAACAGCTAAAACCGCGCAGAATTGCCTACAGTACAAACTCAAACTGTGCAGATATTTGTATTCTTTCCATGCCTAAATATGGGCTTTTTGTACTCTCCGGTCTGAAGATTAATAATGGTAGTTATTACTGGAATCAGTAAATATATATTGTATCAGTATCAATTGAGTTTGACAGAGGAAATAGAGTCCTTCATGTTGTTGATTTAATAATAGTCAATGTTATGGTAAAAGCCACATATTAAATCTTGCCATTTTAAGGTGTGAAGATGATTTAATATTGGTGGCTGTCGATGCATACAATATATTTAAGGTCGACGTTAAAAGACTCTGGTGAATTCCAATTGGACAAAAAATCATCTGTAAATTTGGTTTCTTTAAAATTTCTTGGAATCTTCAAGGAAGTTATTAACACTAAAATGTAATTCGCTGTCAGTTATATGGAGAAGCTCAAACTACTTGAGGAACAGACAGAGGAGAGTGATCAAGCTCTAAAGAGCCTGCGGCAGGAACTGAGTGTGTACGAACGGTTGTACAGACTGTCCGCTGAGGGTCGGAACGTGGACGTCCACACAGACGGTAAGTAAGAGACTTTATTTTATTTGAGCAACATATAATGGTGGTTCAACACTAGTAAATCTGTATCCCTCACTCAATAGCTAAATACAAGATGTATGTATACATATTACCTAAAAAGCAAATAAAATATGTCTTAGAATATGTAAGAAACAAATTGCAGTGATATAGAAGACTGGCTGGAACTAGGGATTATAATGTGCTTTTAAAAATTCCATTTTTAAAGAATTGCAAAATTTAAACAACAGCTTTGATTCGCACTGAAGTGTTTTATACGCGTGCAAATGCTAACAATGTTGCGCATGCTCCTGTGTCTTTGTGTCGATTGTTTGTTTCTGTGTATTTGTAAGGTTCTTCCGGGTCCTCAGAAACCACAAAAGTCCTTCAATTTCAGTTTCAAAGGCATCAAGAGTCCTTAAGTCTTACAAAAAATAGTAATGGTCTTTGTCCTTAAATTTAAATTGTTTCCCGCTGGAGACTGCATGTTGTTTGTGTCACAAGTCAGCCAAACAATCAACCCTGTGCAAACATCTTCATTTGTTCGGGTCCTCAAAACCGTAGTTTGGTCATGGAAAGTCCTAAAATTTTGTTTTGAATTTAGAGGCAGAATTGATGCTGTATTTAGGAGCGAGAGTGCACACGTGAATGCGTATATATTAGCTTGTAGTTCAGGACCAAAGTTGTTCCAAATCGGATAAGCCCCAAGTTAATGTTTTCTCCTTCCCAAAGACGGCCGCTTTAATTCTAAATAAGTAAGGAATTCGAAATAGGCAAAGTTCAAAGTATATCAGCGGAGTATTTATGATGTCCAGAGTGTCTAGTTTATAAATTTTTTTAGTTTCCGTTAAAGGCACAAGTTATGTTCGAGAAGGACCCAAGAGCCCAGACGGTTCAACGGAGAACAACACTCTAGCGCTACTTCTCTCGGAGATCCGCAGTCTGCGAGTGCAGCTTGAAAGGAGCATTCAAACCAACAATGCATTGCGGCTCAAGCTGGAGGAGCAGCTCAGAAGACCTGTAACCCAGTCCCCTTCAAAATCACCGCGTATATCCGTTGTACGACAACTCAATTTTGTGGCTGGAGGAGAAAATGGTACGTATTTGGCAAAGATCGAAGTCTAACCGCAATGCATTGCGTTTGTTGCTGTCCATTCCAGGTTGGGCAGCCAGTTATTATAATAACTTGTTGCCTTGTAATTGTTTCAAACTTGTGAGCACATGGTCGATGTCACCTTGGTCGTGATAAAAAGAAAGGAAAGGAGGAAAGGGTTCTGGAAAGTTTTGGAATTTATTTTGAAACCAGGTTGCACAAACCCTGCTATATTTTCACCAGCTCTCGTCGGCTGGGCGCCGGCTCCCATTGGTATCTGAGTGCAGTTGCAGAGTTGCAAGAATACGTTCAATGTCTAATTTGACCACAGTGAAATATTAAAATAGCCCAATTTTTTGCTTCGGGTATTTCAGTTTTGTTTTGGGATACTTTCATCGTGTTTTACTGAAACGAAATGCAATATTTCATAAGGTAATAGGTACCGAATATCTTGTTTTATTAATTGCTCTCGTTTCTTTGAATAAAATAAAATATAATTGCTCTCGCTTCTTTGAATAAAATATATCAATTGTGGACAAGTTACTACCATACTATCTATAGTGTGGACAAGTTACTACCATATTATCTTGAAATCATAAGCACCAACTTTCAGTTTTAACGAGAAGAAGAAATACTTGATACAGCATACCGCCATATTTAATATAGAAAGTCAATAAACGCTAAGGCCCGGTCATGTCTTCTCGTAGATGCCGCTTCGGACGAAAAACATAAAAGCACCCGGCCAGTCTGGACGGCTGTGAAGGACTACAACGAACTAGTAGGGAAGCTGGGTTGTGCCAGCGAGGAAGCAAGTCACGTGTCACAGGTTCTGAACAGCCTTGTGAGCAACCAATCATGTGATGTGAAGCAGCTGTGTCCGGTGCAGAGCTCGATGGAGAAGGTCTGTCATTGGCTGAAAGAGAGCGAAGATATCACATTCAGATTCAGAGTCGGCCAAGAACAAAGCAGAATTGAGAACGAAGCCGGCCAACTTGACAGCGAGGTATTTTTCAGTTTTATATTTGGCAATACCTCAGTTTTTGTTAACTGATGTCTTTGTCTGTTTTTTATGTGTTGAAACTCCTTCAATTTTGCCAGAGGAGTTACTTTTATTTATACAGAATGCGTTTATCCAACTCTTGATGAATTTTGATTTCAGAACAAGAGTCTGGCAGAGGAAGTCATGAGACTACGCCACAAGTTGTACTTGCAAGATCAGGAGATGAAGAGGGCCTGCGAACGACTAGAGGTAAATAAACGTGCACTTCTTCTAACCAATACTAAATATTTGGTCCAGTTACCAGGCCTCTTAATTTGAGCTAGGCAAAGCCACCTCGGTAATCCAACTGGAAGCACTTGCCGCCTGTTGATAGTACTGTGACAGCAGTGACATAGATAGTACTGTGACAGCAGTGACATACATAGTGCTGTGACAGCAGTGGCATAGATAGTACTGTGACAGCAGTGACATAGATAGTACTGTGACAGCAGTGACATAGATAGTACTGTGACAGCAGTGGCATAGATAGTACTGTGACAGCAGTGGCATAGATAGTACTGTGACAGCAGTGGCATAAATAGTACTGTGACAGCAGTGACATAGATAGTACTGTTACAGCAGTGACATAGATAGTACTGTTACAGCAGTGGCATAGATAGTACTGTGACAGCAGTGACATAGATAGTACTGTTACAGCAGTGGCATAGATAGTACTGTGACAGCAGTGCATTTGCCTGTGCTATGACATCAGTAGCATAGTACCTGTAGTATTAACTATTTTTACAGCAGTGGAATAGATAGTACTGTCACAGGGATGGCAGATATACTGCTGGTTTGCACTCCATCTCAAGAGATTCAAATGGCAAAAGGCATGGCGGCCGTGTTGGTGATAACTAACGGCGCTGTGACAGTCATGTCTACACTAGTGTAACAGTGGTGTCATTTGTTATCGCATTCACACCAGTGTGCAGATGTATCTAGTGGCGCGCAATTTTTGGATTATTTGTTAAATATTATTTATAATATTATTAAATTACTATTAACTTTATCATTGGTATTAATAATAACAATAGTAATTTTAATAATAATTGTAGTAATAAGAGTATCATTGTCATTCTTCGTACTAATAAGTGAATAACTTCTGGTTCCATTGCACAGGCCACAAATTTACTAAAAGCGAAAATGGAGCTGCAGATTATGGACCAATGCAAGTATTCCTTACAAAGTATTGTTAAATATTATATAGTTTCTCGAAGGAAAGATATTGTACAGTTATTAGTTAATTAAGGTTTGATATCATTGTTTTGTTGTTTTCGTGTCTGGTTATAATTTGACATTTTAAATATTTCCTTAACATAGTGTCTCACACACAAGCAGTGCTTTCAAGAGCAAGGGGCAATTTAGAGGTAAGATTTTATATCGCTTTTATAAAACAAAGCGTGGTATATAACATACGCTCTGATTGCGTGATAGATGACAAAGGAATTGTTTATGTCAACAGTTAAAGACATTGATATCTATTCCTAGTGCGGAATTGCTAAAAAAAACCTTACATAATGACTGCTCACTCCAGCAGAAAAAGAAACACTTGGCTCCACTTCGGGTTAATCTAATACTTCTCCCTGCCACTTCTGGTGTGTATATCACAGTCAATAGAAACTCTCTTCGTGTACCTCTAATACTTCTCTGGCGCTCTACTATATCAGAATATGTAGACACACTTTTATAAGGCTAAAATATCAAGTCATAGCGACAGACTAGGAGCTCACTTTATCGTTAAATTTCGTTATATAAAATGATATTTTAGTAGCGTTGAAATAAATTGTCTTATTCCAACTATTTATTTTAAAGCCCATTTATTAAATTATACCCCTGACTGGAGAAATATTAGCAGATCGTCGGGTCGACCATTTCAATTCAATGTCTTCGTCATTCAAAATAGGCAATTAGCACCTGTTGCGTTTCAAGAAAAATGCAATGACATTGTGTCACCTATTATTAGATACTTTAGTCATATAAATTTGCATTTCTTTCCATTACAGAATGTGCCTAAAAATTTCTATTGTTCTCTTGTTATTGTTCTCTTGTTCGGCTCTTTTGCCTGTACTGAGTAAGAAATGGTTGAGGACATTCGCAGCGAGCAAGCAACTCGTGTATCATTTTTTTGTGTAACGAAGCTGTAGAAATTCTAGAGCATATAGAGTTCTCTGCTGAGAGGGAAACGAATGCGCGAGCCGTTAAAATTTTGAGTCTTTCTCGCTGAAGAACGAGAAAGCCGATGCGAGCAACCATTGGCAAATGCATCACGCTAGTTTAGCCAATCAGAGGACGTAAGATATCCTCGCTATGTTATGGATCAAGCTATTTAGCCAATCAGAGGACGCGATGTATCCTTGCTATGTTATGGCTCAAGCTATTTAGCCAATCAGAGGACGCGATGTATCCTCGCTATGTTATGGCTCAAGCTATTTAGCCAATCAGAGGACGCGATGTATCCTCGCTATGTTATGGATCAAACTATTTAGCTAGTCAGTGGACGCGCGATGTTGATGAAGTATTTAGCTAGTCAGAGGACACAACTTATCGCTCTGTTATAAGTATACTGTATATGTTTCCATTTTTTGTCAGCTCTGTGATATAAATACACAATTTAGAAATAATATTGTGTTTCATTCGTAGGAACGCATTGACGGACAGAATGAAGGACACTAAAGATAAAGCCTCCTCCGCTGGCTGCTCGCGTGATTTCCAATGTTTGAGGCAATGGATATAGTGAGTGATGGTCACTATCGCTGACATCATTTACCGTCATTTACCATTATCTAGTATGAATTACCACTGAAGCTGCCCTCGGAGGAGGCTTCTAATACATATTTTTAATATTTGTACAGAAATCTATTTTGTAATATGTAATATGTTTGGATATTTTAGTTGCTTCTTTTTTAAGGAAAAATCTGGTGCAGGTTTTAATGACCCATGTGCATCGAATATTCATAAAGAACATAGTCTTACTGAAGAGAACCATTTGCCATGGTACAATACAAGAAGACGGGAATATTGACCGGAACATTATCACGATATATTAATATATTTATTTTTCTTATTATATCTGTGCTTCCATTGCCAAAAAAGGACCTAATTTGATCGCTCCTGGTCATCTGTTTTGGAACAATGCTTCTTGTGTACAAATGGGTCGCAAATTGTTCTTTTCGATTGTGGTCAAATTCGGCAAATTTCGAAAGATTCCAGAACATTTCCGAAATTCCCAAGGATTGCGAAGATTTTCCGAAATTTCGGACCGCCGTGTGATATCCTCTTTCTGCGGTATGCAATATCCCTGTTTTGATTTATGTAAGTTTTAATTTGAATTTTATTGAGAAATCTTGTAGACGACGTACGTGGTTTAAGAATCAAGTGCAAGACACGTACAATAACCTTTTTGATAAACATTTGGGTAGTTTTTCCTTGGAATTACTACATCTTCAATACAGTTTGTTTATATATGGTTATTTGATCACGAAATCAAGTGCTAGAAATAAGGTAAACTCATCGAAATATGTCTGCGTCAGTCTCGACAATATATATATTAAAGGGAGAGTTTCACGGTAAACCTATGCAAAACTGCTGCATGTCAAAACGAGAACGTTTATTGAACAATACGAAAAGAAATCCTTCTAGCGAACAGAGATGTCAAGAGCCAATGCATTTTGTTGCTAATTTACATTAATAACTTATCCTACGGGCCAACACTAAATTCTCATCAGCACTCTTAAACCGTAATCCGTTTCAATCGTTCTCGAAATTAAACCATCCGTACCATATTTGCAACGTTTAGGGCAGAACTGTGCTTCAAATATTGATAACAAAACTTATTTTTGTATTTATATGTCTTGTCGAGCAATGGAAAGATCGCACGTGAAACTGCCCTTTAGCACTTTAATTTCTATCTCAGTTTCTCAGCATGTATCTTCTCCTTACATTATCCACACAGAATAGCCTGTTTTAGTGTGAGAATATAGCAACTGATAACACACGGGAAACTATTGAGGATGAAAAATAAAATTCTCCCAACCTGTTTATTAGGAGAATTCAGTAACATGTCGTATGTCATCTTTGGAACTGAAACGTTAAGCAATTAGACAAGAAAGATGACGGTTTTTTTTTTTGGGGGGAAGGGGGGGTTAAAAAGCTATCGGGCCCAAGTTCGGTTTATAACTTTTGTTTTATCCAGTCAGATCAGAAGCATAAACATAGTTATCGGCCAAGAAATGATTGTGAATAATAGCGATTGAGAACCGCTTTCTGACTCGAGATCGTTTCTTAAAGTTTTTATTTTAATATTAGGTAAATTTCGCCGATTTTTTGTGGAACACCTAAATTCAAACCGGCATAAATAATGCGTGGTATGCGATGTTTATCTGATCATAAAAGTTCGTTTGAAATTCTGCATAGTTTTTTTCAATATGAGTGATGACAGCACTGACTTACTTTGGCCATAAAATTAACTTGAACCAGCATGTTTTTTACATACAATACTAACTGTTTCTATACTTTTTTTTGCAAACTTTAAAAATTTTGAGCCGGTCGGACGACTGTAAACATAAAAATAAGTGTGGATGGCCTTATCGTCTCACAATGACAGCGAAATAGGGCCATTTGAATAAGAAGTATCAACGTTTTTTATTGGTTAACAGGCTAGAACGACTCTTTTCTTGCACTAATCCAACGACGTAAACAGTGTGGATGACAGGACATACAGTGAGACTGAATGTGTTTTGAAAGGCTGCTCGCTACTCCATTATCCACTCCACTAGGATGTTTGTCGCTGCCCGTGGCCGCTTTAGCATGGCTCGTACCAGGAAGAAGATCGTAACTTGGCACTGTGGCCCGACTCGTGCCAGTAAGGAGATTGTCGGTGCTGCGCAGAAGGGCGTCTATCTGAGCATCGAGGGCAGGGAGCGAGATAGAGGAGCTTTTCTCTTGAGCTACATCATAATCGTTTTCTATTTTCCCGAATGCACCCCATCTGTACAAGACCTCAAACGATGGATTACCTCCCTCCTCTATCTCGTCAATATAGTCATCCAACCATTCTAAGTTCTCAAACTGTCGGCACATAATGAAAAGTTTAGATCAGACATCGAACACAACGAGATTTGTCTGTGCAATAGTCAGTGAACATACCCATAAACGGGGAATGCAGGCCGCCGAAATGAAGGAAAGTTCATTTCAAGCTTCGTTTTATTCTCCGATCTTCGCTGCGCTCCAGGGTGCTAACAAAATTTTGTAAGAGTTAAGTTTGAGGCACAATTGTTAAAATAAATTAATTTTGGTAAAGGTTTTGTCATTGTAATATGTAATTTAACAAAAAATATTGCCCGTGGGGGAGGGGTAAAATATAACGTTTTGACATAAGAAATTGCCCCATATAACATGGAATTTGCTTCCTCTATTTGAGAGCTCTGGTCTAATGCCCCGTTATTCTCCAGTAAAGAGGGGCGGAGCTACTCCTTTTACTGTAACTATATTGCAGCTTTCTTAGGGTTAGGGTTAGCTAACGCTTGTGCATCGTTACTTTTATAAATATTTACAAAGTTGTATATCATGAAGTTGAACCTCGCATCAACCATCATCCCACATCAAATCAACCATAATCCTGCATCAGCCATCATCCCGCATCAACCATTTTCCCACATCAACCATCATCCCACATCAACCATCATCTCACGTCAACATCATCACAAATCTGACCATCATCCCACATCAACCATCATCCCACATCAACCATCATCTCACATCAACCATCATCCCAAATCAACCATCATCTCATATCAACCATCATCCCACATCAACCATCATCCCACATCAGCCATCTTATTACATCAACCATCATCCCACATCAATTATCTTACCTTGCAGTGCTGCACGAAAAACTCGTGCCCAGTCTTCAGCTCGTTAGTGCAGTTTGAACCAGATTTTTCTTGTGTAGTCTTTGGCCGAGTTCTGCTGCAATTCTCAAACCGACTCAAACCGAGTTCCTTCCTTGCCCAGTCAGTCACAATATCTTGTACAGAAGAAGAAACCAACCGAACTTGACTTGTCCAATAGTCTAAAACCAATGAAATGAATTAAAAGGGCGGTTAATGCGGTGAAAAAGGTAATAGTAGAGTCAAAAGACTCGCGCCTATTTAACGACATTTGGGAGGATTTTTACTTTTCTTTTTATGTGTCATTTGTAAAGCACAAAGAGTGCTGTTTTAGTGAATATAATGACCTTTGAGAATCTGGATTTTTTAGCAATTTTATTTGTATCTGTGTATGGCTAACGTTTTGTCTTAGGAAGTATCTCAATTTATTAATCAATATATACGACAATGCTTTCATCGACATTTCCAACAAATGCTATTCGACTGCACAACAGCTTAAACTGAAAATTCCTTGTCTTTCTTGCTGGATGCTCTTGGTGCAATTTTGTATACTTCTCATATAAATTATTACCCTCTGCAACTCTTCGCGATTTAATATTTCCACATTTCTTTTCCGTATTCTGATTTGTTTTGGTGTACAAGGCGTCGTCCCATTTTTAAACAAAGAGTTAGCAAACAACTTACTTGACATGTTCTAATGACAGATATTTGCCTTCACTTACTTACTACATACCTTCACTTACTTACTACATACCGTCACTTACTACATACCTTCACTTACTTACTACATACCGTCACTTACTACATACCGTCACTTACTTACTACATACCGTCACTTACTACATACCTTCACTTACTTACTACATACCGTCACTTACTACATACCTTCACTTACTTACTACATACCTTCACTTACTTACTACATACCTTCACTTACTTACTACATACCTTCACTTACTACATACCTTCACTTACTTACTACATACCTTCACTTACTTACTACATACCTTGACTTACTACATACCTTGACTTACTTACTACATACCTTCACTTACTACACACCTTCACTTACTACATACCTTCACTTACTTACTACATACCTTCACTTACTTACTACATACCTTCACTTACTTACTACATACC
>JANSTR010138839.1:0-19596 GCA_025434805.1 Antipathozoanthus remengesaui | reverse complement strand
AGAACACTCACGGTATGGAGGGCACTCATGGTGGGTAGGAGACACAAGGTGGGGAGGACACTCGAGGTAAGGAGGACACTCAAGGTGGGAGGAAACTCAAAGAGGGATAACACTGAAGTACGCAGTACACTCAAGGAATGGAGGACACATTACGTAAGGAGAATATTGATGGTAGGAAAGACACTCAAGGTGGTGAAGTTAAGACAACACTCTAGGTAGAGAGGACACTCAATGTACAGAGGATACCCAAGCTACAGAGAACACTAAAGGTGTGGAGCACATTAAATGTGGGAGGACATTTAAATATGGGGAGGTTACTCAAAGTAAGGGGGACACTCAATGTGGGAAATATACACTAAAAGAGGGAGGACACTGAAGTAGCGAGGACATTCAACGTGGGTAGGTGTTCACTCAAAGAGGAAGGACAGTGAAATAGCCAAGACTGATTAAGGCAGTACACTCAAGCTATGGAGGTCACTCAAGGTAGGAAAGAAACTCAAGGTGGGGGACACTAAAACTAAAGAAGACATTAAAGAGGAAGGACGCTGAAGGTGGGATGTCACTCAAAAATGAGGAAAATAAAGTGAGGTCGACACTCAAGTGGGGACGATGATACTCAAGATAAGGAGGACACTTAAAAAGGGAGGACACTGAAGTAGAGAGAACATCCAAAGTGTTCAGGTATTCAGTATTTATAGCAATATTTGAAGATGGAGAGGACACTTGAGCTGGAGAGGACACTCAAGGTGGGACGACACACGTGGGATAACACTCAAGGACGGGAGGACAGACAATGCAGGGAGGATACTCAAACTACAGAGGACACTTAAGGTGGGAGGGCATTCAAGGTAAGGAGGACACTCAACGTGGGAAATACACTCAAGCTAGTTGGGAGAACACTCAAAGTGGGAGGAGGACACTGAAATAGGGAGGATATTGAAGGTTGTAAAGACACTCAAGATTGGGAAACACTCAAAGTTTAGAGAACACTCAAGATGGGGAAACCCTTAATTTAGAGAGGACAGTCATAGAGAGAAAACGCTGAACTAGGGAAAACCTGCGTGGTGGGAAGGTTACTCGAGATAGAGTGACACTCAAGGTTGCGAGGATATCCGAGGTAGGGAGGATACCAAAAGATGGGGAGAACAAGGAAGATGGGGAGTCCACTCAAGGTGAGAGGACATTAAGGTGGGAGGACACTCAAGGTAAAGAAAACATTCAATGTGGGAAAAACACTCAAGTTGGAACGACATTCAAAGAGGGAGAAAACTGAAGTAGGGAGCACACTTAAGGTGGGGTGGACACTCAAAGTGGGAATGACACTCAAGGTGATGAAAAACTTAAGGTGAAAAGGACACTCAAAGTGAGGAGAGCACTCAAGGTGCGAGGACACTTAAAGAGGAACGACGCTGAAGTAGGCAGTACACTCAAGGTATGGAGGACAATCAAAGTGACGAGACCATTTAGGGTAGAAAAGACACGGAAGATGGGATATCACACAAAAACAGGCAGGACTCTTAAGTTAAAACGACTTTCAAGATGGGCAGGACACCCAAGGTAATAAGGACACTTAAAGATGGAGGATATTCAAGGTAGGTAGACACTAAAGAAATGGAGGACACTAAAGGGTGGGTAGGACACTCAAGGTAAGAAGTCACTGCATTAGCGAGAAGACTCAAGATGACGAGGGACACTCAAGGTGGGAGGACGATCAAGTTTGGGAGGACAATTAAGGTGTGGAGAACACTCTTGGGAGAAGGTAAAGAGAACATTCAAAGAGGGGAGGAAATTCCAAGGTAAAAAGGACACTTAAGGTGGTCAGCACACTCACGGCGGGAAGACACTAAAAGATCGAGGACTTTGAAGTAGGGAGGACACACAAGGTGGAGAGGACACTCAAGGAAATGTGAATACTGAAAGTGGGGAAGAAATTCAAAGTAGGATAACACTAGAACAAGGGAGAACACTCAAGGTGGGAAAACACTCAAATTGGAAAAACACTCAAGCTGTGCGGACACTCAAAGAGGGAGGACAGTGAGGTAGCAAGAACAGTCAAGATGGGGAGGACAGTCAAGGTGGGAAGAATACTAAAAGTAAGAAAAACATTAAAGTTGGGAAAAACACTCAAGGTGGGAGGACACTGAAGAAGGGAGGACACAGAAGGCGGGAAGACCATCAAACTGCGGAAAACACTCAGTTACGGAGGACACTAAAATAGGGTGAACATTCAAGGTGGGGAGGCTATTCAAAGTGGAGAGCACACACAAGGTAAGGAGGACACTCAAGATGGGGAGAAAACTCAAGATGGGGAGAAAACTCAAGATGGGGAAGACGCTCAGGGTAGAAAAGATAGTCAAAGATGGAAGACACTGAAATACGGAAAACATTCAAAGTGGGGAGGCTATTCAAGGGTGGGAGGATAATCAAGGTGGCAAGAGTACTAATAATGGAGAGGACAAGGTAAGTTAGGAGTATACTCAAGGTGGGAGAAGACACTCAAGGTAAGAAGGAAATTCAATGTAGGAAAAACTCAAGGTGGGAGGACAGTCAAAGAGGGACGAAACTGAGGTAGGAAAGACACTCAAGGTACGGAGGATACTCAAGGTATGAATGACACTAAAAGTGGGGTGGACATTCAAGGTGAAGAGGACACTCGAGGTATGGAGGACACTTACGGTAAGGAAGACACTCATTGTTAACAGAACATTCAAAGTCGAAAGAAACAGGACACTTAAAGTGGGAAGGAAACTCGAAGTAAGGATGACATTCAAAATGGAATGACACTCAAAGAGAGACACCACTGAAGTAGGGAGAACACTCAACATGGGGAGGAAGCTCAAAATAGGGAAAAAACTCAGGTGGAAAAGACTCAGGTGGTACGACACTCAAAGAGGGACGACACTAACTTAGGGAGGACATTCAATGTGGAGAGGACAATCAAGGTAGAGAGGACACTCAAAGACAAACGACGACACTGAGTTAGGCAGTACACTCAAGGTACGGAGGACACTCGAGGTAAGGAGGACATTTATGGTAGGAAACACACTCAAAGTGGGAGAACACTCAAAGTGAGGAGGACACCTAAGGTGGGAAAACCACTGAAGGTGGAAGGTTACAAAAGAAAGAAGGTAATTTAAATTAAGAAGAACAACAAGGTAGGGAGGACACTAAATGGGAGAGGAAAGGAGAACACGCATGATGGGAAGAACATTAACGGTAGGTTGACACTAAACAAAGGTAGACCGCTCAAATCGGGGGAGGATAGACATACTAAGGGTGACACTCAATGTGGGAAAAACACTCAAGGTGGGAAAATTTCAAAGAGGGAGTAAACTGACGAAGGTACGGTGAAGAAAGTGGAGTGAACACTCAAGGTTGAGAGGACATTAAATTTGGGGACACTCGACATTAAGAGGAGACTCAAGGTGCGGACACTCAAGGCAAGGAGGACAATCAAGGTTAGGAGGATATTCAAGGTGGAAGGACAATAAATAAAGGTCGGACACTCAAGGTTGGGTGAACCCTCAAAGTAAGGAAGACATTCAAGATGGGATGACACTCAAAGAGATAGGACACTGAAGTAGGGAGAAAATTCGAGGTGAGGAGGCCATTCAATGTTGAGTGACACTTAGGGTGGGCAGTACATTTATGGGATCGAAGAAGAAGGCAGGACACTCAAGGTGTCGAGCACACTCACTCAAGGTAGGGAGGATACTAAAAGCGAGGAAGATACTCGAGACTGGGAGGAAACGCAAGGTGGGAAAAAACTCAAGGTGAAGAATACACTCAAGGTGAGGAGGACACTCAAGGTGAGAAGGACACTCAAGGTAAGGAGGACGCTAAAGCTAAGGAAAACACTCAAGGTAAAAAGGACACTCGAGGTTAACAGGACACTAAAGGGGCGCTGCACATTCAACGTGGAAGGACAGTAAAAAAAGAGAGGACATCCAATATGCGGAGGACACTCAATGTGGGAAATATACCCTCAAAGAGGGAGCACACAGATGTAGCGAGGACATTCAAAGTGGGGAGGCCACTAAAAGTGGGGAGGATACTCAAGGTGAGGAAGACACTCAAGGTGAGGAGGACACTCAAGGTGGGAAGACACTCAAGGTGGAAGGACACTAAAGAAAACGAGGATACTAAAGAAAACGAGGACACTCCAAGTGCGGAAGACACTCAATGTGACTGAGACATTCAAGAATATGACACCAAAGGAAAGGAGAACACTCAAGGTACGGAGAACAATAAAGTCAAGGAGGACCCTCAAGGTTAGGAGGACACTCAAAGTAAGCATGACACGCAAGATAAGCATGACACTCAAGGTAAGAAAAACACTCAAGGCGATTGGAATTTAAAAGAGAGGGTAAACTGAAAAAGGTAGAATACTAAAAATGGGGAGGTTACTCATGTTGGGCTGCACACTGTAGGTGGGGAGGACATTAAAGTTGTGGAGGACAATCAAGGTGGGGAGGACACTCAAGTTGAAGAAGACACTCAAGGTGGTAGGACACTAAAGAAAACGAGAACACTCAAGGTGGGGAAGACACTCAATGTGACTAAGACATTCAATTTGGGAGGAAACTCAAAAAAGAGAGGACACTAAGATACGATAGACACTCAAGATGGGGAAGACACTAACGGGAAAAAAATACTGAAGTATGGAGAAAATTCAAAGTGCAGAGAACATTAAAATGGGAAGAACACTCATAGTAAGGACGGCATTAAAAGTAGGAATGAAACTCAAGGTGCCAGCACACTCAAAAAAGGAGGACACTGAAGAAGGAGGACACTGAAAAAGGGAGGACATTGAAAAAGGGAGGACACTCAAATTGGGGAGGACACTCAAGATTGGGACTACACTCAAGACGGGGCGGACACTCAAGGTAAGAAAAGCACTTAAGGTGGGGAGGCTTCTCAGAGTTGAGAGGACACTCAAAATAAGGAGGAACTCAAAACGGGGAAGACAATCAATCAAGAAAGCGGAGCAGTCACGTTCTGGAAGAAAATTCAAGTTGGAAGGACACTAAAGGTAAAGAGGCCACACAAAAGTACTTGGGAAATTCAAGGTAGGAAAGACACTCCAACTGGCACTTCTCTCAAAGAGGGAAGACATGAAGTAGGGAGGACACTCAAGGTGGGGAAGACACTCAAGGTGGCAACACCACTCACGGTAAGGAGGGGAGGACGCACACAAATGGAGCACATTGAAGTAGGGAGAAAGGAGGGGAGCCCACTCAAGTTGGAGAAGATACTCAAGAGAAGGAGGACCCTCGAGGCGGGAAGACACTCAAGGTAAGAAGGACACTCAAGGTGAAGAAGAAATTCAAGGTGGGGAAAACACTTAAGGTTAGGAGGACATTAAATGTGGGAAAGACACTCAAGAAGGGATGATACTCAAAGGAAGACGACAATGAAGAAGGGAGGACACTAAGGAAGAGAGGACACACAAAGTAGGTAGGACAATCAAGGTAAGGAATGGACACTGAAAGTGGGGAAGACATTTGAGCTGGGAAGACACTCAAGGTCTTGAGCACATTCATGGAAAGGAGGACACTCGAGGTGGGAAAAACACACAAGGAAAAAAAGACCAATGTGGGGAGGACACTCAAGGTAAGGAGGACATTGACAATGGAAAAGACACTCGGGTGGGAGAAAACGCAAAATAAAAGGACATTTAGAAGGGAGGAAACTAAAGGTGGTAAGGACACTCAAAGACATTGAAGTAGGGAAAACATTCAACGTGGAGAGGACACTCGAGGTAAGGAGGACACTCAATTTGGGGAGTACACTCATGGTAAGGAAGTCACTGAAGGTGAGAGAAACACTCAAGGTGCGTGCTCACTCAAAGAGGGAGGAGAGTGAAGTAGGGAGGTAATTCAGGATAAGCGAGCCAGAAAGAGATAAGGAGTACGTTAAAGGGGGGTGAGACACTGAAGAAGGGAAGATACTCGAAGAAGGATGATATTGAAGAAGGAAGGACACTGAAAGGAGGACACACAGGGTAGGGAGGACACTCACAGACGGAGCACACCGAGTTAAGGAGAACGATAAAGAGGTTACTCAAGTTGGAGAGTTCACTCAAAGTAAGGAGGACAATCAAGCTTGGGAAAATATGCAAAGACGGAGGACACTAAAGATAAGGAGGACACTCAAGATATGGAGGACATTAAATGTGGTTAGAACACTTAAGATGGAGAGGGCCGTGAAAAAAAAGGACACTCAAGATGGGAAAAACACTCAAGTTTTGAGTTCACTCAGAGAGGGAGGATATTGAAGTAGGGAAGACACTCAAGGTAAGGAAGACATTTTAGATAAGAAAACCACTCAAAATAGGGAGGGAAATAAAGATATAAAAGACACTCAAGGTGGAAGGACAGTCAATGAAGGAAAACACTGAAGAAGGGAGGACACTTAGGAAGGGAGAACACACAAGGTGGGGAAGACACTCAAGGTGACGAGGACACTCAATGGGGAAAGACGCTGAAGTAGGGAGAGTATTTAAAGTGGGGAGGCTACTCAAAGTGGAGAGGACAATCAAGGCAAGGAGTACATTCACAGTGGGAAAGACACTCAGGTGGCAGTTCACCCAAAAAAATGACACTGAAGTAGGGAAGACACTCAAGTTGGGAAATACATTTTAGGTGAAGAGACCACTCAAAATAAAGACGACAATAAGACTGGAAAAGAAACTCAAGATGGGAGAACACTAAAAGAAAGAAAACAATGAAGAAGGGTAGACACTGAAGAAGGGAGAACACACAATGTAGGGAAGACACTCAAGGTAGGGAGGTCACTCAAGCAGGGGAGGACACTCAAGGTAAGGAGGATATTCACAGTGGGAAAGACACTCTGTTGGTAGGACACTTCAAGAATAAGTACACTGAAAAAGGGAGGCTACTGATGAAGGGAGCATACTCAAGGTAGCGAGGACACTAAAAAAAGGAGAACACTAAAGATAAGGGAGACACTCTAGGTGGGAAGGAAATTCAAGATGGGGAGGACACTAAAAGTGAGACGGGCACTCGAAGTGGGGGGGACACTCAAGGTAAGGAGGACAATCAATGTGGGTATGACACTCAATATAAAGAGGACATTCAAGGTGAGAAATATATGCAAAGTGCGGATGACACTCAAGGTAACGAGAACATTCAAGGTGGGGAGGAAAATCAATGTGGAGAGCACACTCAAGGTAGGGAGAATACTCAAGATAAGGAGGGCAATCAAGGAAGGGGAGAACATTCAGTGTGTAGAGGACGCTGAAGGTCAGGAGAACACTCAAGGTGGAGAAGGATACTCAAGGTGAAGAGGACATTCAAGGAGGGAAGGACACTCAAATTAAGAAGGACAATCAACGATACAAATATACAAAGTGCGGAGGACAGTGAAGGTAAGGACAACACACAAGGTGGGTAGGATACTCAAAGTGAGGAGGACTCTCAAAGTGGAAAAAACTGAAGCTCGGAGGTTACTTAAAGAGGGAGGACAATGACCTAAGGAGGACGTCCAAGGTGAGGAGTACCTTTGACGCGGGGAGAACGGAGGACACTCAAGGTGGAGAGGACACTCAAGTTAAAGGGGACAATCAAGGTAGGGAGGTTATTTAGGGCGGGGAGGGCAATAAAGGTGGAAAGGACACTCAACGTAAGCAAGACGCCCAAGTTGAGAAAACACTCAAGGTGTGGGTGTTCACTCAAAAAGGGAGGACACATCAGGTGGGCAGGAGGTGCAAGGCGGGCAACACACTCGAGGTGGAGAAGACACTCAAAGTAATGGCTACACTTGAGGTGAGAAAACACTGAAAGTTGAATTCAACTCAAAGAGGGAGGACATCGGAGTAGGGAGGACACTCAAGGAAGGGAGAACACTCAAGGTGGACCGGACATTCAACGTGGGGACGACACCCAA
The DNA here is from genome assembly GCA_025434805.1 of Antipathozoanthus remengesaui. NCBI lineage: Eukaryota > Metazoa > Cnidaria > Anthozoa > Zoantharia > Parazoanthidae > Antipathozoanthus > Antipathozoanthus remengesaui. The sequence continues at coordinate 11,688 of JANSTR010138839.1, read as the reverse complement.
AGTAAGGATAACACGCAAGGTGGGAGGACACTCAAGGTGGGGAGGATACTCAAAGTAAGGAGGACATATTGGGATGTACACTCAGAATTGGAGAACATGGAAAGAGACAGGACACTGAGGTAGGGAGGACGGAGAATAATTAAGCTGGAAAGGAATAAACTGAAGGTGGGGACTACAGCCAAGGTATGGAGGACACTGAAGATTGGAAGGAAATTCAACGTGGGAGAACTGTCAAGCTGGGGAGAACTCTCAAGCCTAGGTGGGAAAGACGCTCAAGGGGGGAAGACAATAAAAATGGGATGACACTGAAATAGAGAGGACACTCAAAGTTGGAAGATCATTCAAGGTGCGAATGCCACTCAAGGTGGAGAGGACACTGAAAAAGAGAGGACACTCAAAGTAGGACACTCAAGGGAGGATTACATTTGAAGTTAAGGAGGAGTTTCAAGCTCGCGAGGACATTTAAAGTGGGGAAGACACTAAACGTGGGAGGACAATCAATAAAAGAGGCCACTAAAGGAGTTAAGACACTGAAAAAGAGAGGGATTACAAGGTGGGGAGGACACTCAAGGTAGGGACATCACTCAAGGTACGGAGGACATCCCAGGTGGGGAGGACATTCGAGGTGTGATGACACTAAAAAAAGGAGGCCTCTCAATGTAAGGATGACAATAAAGGTGGGAAAGACAGTTAAGGAGGGAGAACACTGATAGAGGGAAGACACTGAAGTACGGAAGACAATCAAGGTGGATAGGACACTCAAGGAGGGCGGACATTGAAGAACGGAGAACATTCAAGGTGGCGAGGCCACTCAAGGTAGAGAGGCCACTTAAGGTAAATAGAACACTCAAAGAGGCGAGTACATTTAAGGTGGGGAAGGCGTTTAAGGCAAGGAGGACCCTGAAGGTGGAAAGGACATTCAAGGTGGGGAATAACCCAAGGTATAGGTCGGTAGGATACTCAAAATTGGGACGAAAAGCAACGTGGAAGGACAATCAAGGTAGGAAACACACTCAAGGAGGGAGCAAATTAAAAAGGGAAGGATTCTCAAGTAGAAACAACATTCAAGGTGGTTAAGACACTCAAGGGAGGGAGGTAACTCAACATACAGAGGACACTCGAGGTGGGGAGAACATTCACACTAAAGAAAGGAAGAACACTCAAGGTGGGAGGAAACTCAAAGTAATTACAACAAAATGGTAGGGAGGACATTTAAGGAAGGAAGACACTGAAGTAGGGAGGACACTCAAGGTGGGGAGGACACCCAATGTGGAGGAGACACTCAGGTAATGCGGACTCTTAAGGTGGGGATGACATTCAAAGTAATTAGGACATTCAATTTGGGGAAGACGTTGAAAAATTGAGGACACTAGAGTAAGGGAGAACCTTCAAGATAGGAAAGACACTCAAGGTGGGAAGAATACTCAAGGTAAGGTGGACATTAAAGTTGGGAAACACACTCGAGGTGGGAGGACAATTAAAGAAAGAGGTCCCTGAAGAAGGGAGGACACACAAACTAACGAGGTGAATTAGGCTGGAATAAACACTCAAAATACGGCGGACACTGAAGCAGGGTGTACAATCAAGGTGGGATGGCAATTTAAGGTGGCGTGGACACTTAAGGAAAGGAGGGCACTCAAGGTAGGCAGAACATTCAAGGTAGACAGACACTGAACAAAGGGAGGACGCTCAAAATAGGGGACTACCGACGAAGTAAGGATCATACTCAAGGTGGGAAAATCGATCAAGGTGGAAGGATAGTAAAAGAGGGAGTAAGCTGAAAAAGGGAGGACAGTCAACGTCGGGAGGTTAGTCAAGTTAGAGAGGACACTAAAGGTGGGGAAAAACCTCAAGGAGAAGAGGACACTCGAAGTGAGGAGGACACTCGAAGTAAGGAGGACAATCGTAGTAAGGAGGACACTCAAGATGGGATGACACTCAAAGAGATAGGACACTAAAGTAGCGAGAACACTCAAGGTGGGGAGAACACTCAAAATAGCCAAGACACAACGTGGAAAAAATACTCAAGGCGGTAGGACGCTCAAAAATGGAGAACACTGACGACAGGGAGGACATTAAATGTGGGGATGACAATCAAGGTGGAGAGGACACTCACAGTAAGGAGGGCACTCATGATGGGTAGGAGACTCAAGGTGGAGAGGACACTCAAGGTAAGGAGGACAGTTAAGGTGGGAGGACACTGAAAGAGGCACAACACTGAAGTACGCACTACACTCAAGGAATGGAGGACACTTTAGGTAAGGAGAATATTAGTGGTAGGAAAGACAGTCAAGGTGGGAGGACAGTCAGAGTAATGAAAACAGCCAAGGTTGGAAAGACACTGAAGGTGGGAGGACACTCGAGGTAAGGAGAACATTTAAGCAATGAGGACACTAAAAGTGGGAAGAACACTGCGGATGCAAAGGACACTGAATTAGCGAGGACATTCAAGGTATTCAGTATTTATACCAATTATCAAAGGTGGAGAGCACACTTAAGGTGGAGAGGACACTCAAGCTACAGAGAACACTATAGGTGTGGAGCACATTGAAGGTGGGAGGACATTTAAATATGGGGAGGATACTCAAAATAAGGAGGATACATGTGGGAAATATACACCCAAAGAGGGAGGACACTGAAGAAGCGAGGACATACTACGTGGGGAGGACACACAGGATGGGGAAGACGCTCAAAGTAGAGAGGTCATTCAAAGAAAGAAGACACTGAAGTAGGGAAACATTCAAGGTGGGGAGGACACTACTAAAGATTGGGAGGACACTCAACGGTGGGAGGGCATTAAGGTGGGAGGACACGCTGTGGGAAAGGCACACAAGGTAGGGAAGACACTCAAGGTGGAAAAGTCACTCAAGGTGGGGAGTGGAGGACACTCATTCTGGAAAAAAATCACTCAAGGTGGGAGTTCACCCAAAGAGGGAGGACATCGAAATAGGAAAGACACTCAAGGTGGAGAAGACACTCAAAATGGGCAGGACAGGCAAAGTGGAGAAAACATTCAAGGTAAGGGGGACACTCAAGGTTCAAGTTTAGTGGAAACTCAAGATAAGAAGACACTGAAGGTGGAGAGGACACTGAAGGTGCAAGGTCACTCAAAAAAAGGACACTCAAACTAAAACGACATTTAACGTGGGAAGATACTCAACGTGGGGAGAACACTTAATATAACGATTACACTCAAGGTGCTAAAAACACTGAAAGTGGAGAGCACACTCAAGTAAGTAGGATATTCAACGTGGGGAGAACACCGAATTTGAGAGGTTACTCGAAAAAAGAAGGACAGTCAAGATGGGGAGTACACTCAAGGTTGCAGAAAACTCAAGGTGGGAGGACATCCAAAGACGGAGGAAACTGAAGTAGGGAAGACACTCAAGGTAAGGAGGACACTAAAGGTGTTGAGGACATTCAAGGTAATAAGGAAAACCAAGTTGGGAAGAATATTTAAGGCACGGAAGACACTGAATGTAAGGAGGTCACTCAAGGTGGGGATTACATTGAAGTTAAGGAGGGCAGTCAAGTTCGGGAGGATATTCAAGGAAGGGAAGACACCCAAGCTGAGAGGATTCTCAAAAAAGGCCACTCAAAAAGAAAGGACACTAAATGTGACGCGGAAACGCAAGGTGGAAAGGACACAGTTAAGTTGGGAGAGAAGGAAGACACTAAAAAACGGAGGACACTGAAGAAGGAAAACACTCAAGGTTGGCAGGACAATCAAAGAGGGAGGACACTGAATTAGGAAAAACATTAAGGTAGGGAGGCCACTCAAGGTGCAGAGGACACTCGAGGTAAGGAGGACACTCAAGGTAAGCAGGACACTCAAGGTGAAAGGGCACTCAAGTTTAGACGTTACTCTAAATAGGAAGGACACTACAGTTGCAAGGAGGCTCAAGGTAAGGGCGATATTTAATGTGGGAAATACACTGAAGGTAAGAGGACACTGAAATTGGAATAGCATTGAAGTAGTAAGGAAACGCAAGGTTGGAACGACACACAAAGGAGGAGGAAATTGAAGTGCGGAGAGCATTCAAGGTGTGGAGGCCACTCAGAGTGGAGAGGCCATCTAAGATAAGGAGGAAAATCAAGGTGGGGAGGACACCGAAGCTAAAGAGGACAGTCAAGGTACGGTGGACAGTGACGGTAAAGAAAACACTTAATGAGGGGAGAACATTCACGCTGGTTAGACATTCAAGGCAAGGAGGACACTTAAGGTAGGAAGTTTCATCAAGGTTGGAGGACACTCAAAGTGGTAAAGACACTGAAGGTAGGAGGACACTAAAAAAGACACACAGATTGGGGCTAGGGAGGACAGGCTAGGGAGGACAGGCAAGGTGGAAAAGACACTCAAGGTAAGGCGGACACTCAAGGTGGGGACGACATTCAAGGTAGGGGGACACTACAGAAAGGGAGAACACTCAAGGTGGGGAGGACACTGAAAATAAGGAGGACACTGAAGTAGCAAGAGCATTTTAAGGTGGGGAGGACAGTCAAGGTTTGAAGAATAATCAAGCTAAGGAGAACATTTAAGGTGAGAAAGACAGCCAAGGTGGAGAGGCACTTACGAAAAGAGGACATTGAATCTGAATACGGGAGAACACTGAAGACGAGAGGACGCTAAACAAGGGAGCACACTCAAGGTGGGATGACACTCAAGGTGGGAAAGACACTAAAGCTGGGAGGCCAATAAAAGTGCGAGGTCTTTGAAGTAGGGACGGCAGTCAAGGTGGAAGGACACTAAAGGTGGGAAACACAGTCAAGCTAGGTGGAAGAACACTCAAAGTGGGAGGACACTGAAATAGGGAGGATATTAAAGGTTGTTAGGACATTCAAGATTGGGAAACTCTCAAAGTGTAGAGAACACACAAGATGGGGAATATGCTTAAAGTAAGGAGAAAACAGTTACAGAGTTAAAGAGGACACTCAAGATGGGAAAAACACTCAAGGTGGGAGTTCACACTAAGAGGGAGCACACTGAAATAGGGAGGACACTCAAGGTTGGGAGGACGCTCAAGGTGGGCAGTACAGCCAAAGTGGAGAGGACATTCGACGTGGGTAGGACACTGAAGGTGGGACAACACGCAAAAAGGAAGCATACTCACGGTTGGGAGTACACTCAAGATTGCAGAACACTCAAGGTAGAAGGAAAATCAAAGATCGAGGAAACTGAAGTAGGGAGGACACTCAAGGTAAGAAAAACGATCAAGCTTGGGAGAACATTCAGGCTGGGGAGGACACTCAAGTTGAATAGGACACTCATTGTGGGGAAGAGTTTCAAGTTAAGGAGGACTTCAAGGTGGAGAATATATTCAAGGTGGGAAAAAAACTCGAGGTGGAAAGACACTCGAGGTCAGGAGGACACTCAAGGTGGGAAAAGTACTCACGGAAAATTCAAGGTGGCTGAAAACTAAACAAAGGGAGTACGCTTAAGGCTGGGGACAAAGTAGGACAAAGTAAGGATGACACTCAAAATGGGAAAAACACTCATTGTGGGAGGAATTTTAATGAAAGAGCAAACTGAAGAAAGGAGGACACTTAAAGTGGGGAGGACATTCAAGGTAGGGATTACATTCAATGTGGGAACGATATCAAGAGTAAGGTAAGAAAGACACTTGAAGTGCGGAGAACACTGAAAACAAGGTTCAAAATAGAAGGACACTAAAGAAAGAGAAGACACTCAAGGTGGCAAGGACACCCAAACTAAGGAAAACATTCCAGATGGGAGGACACTCAAAAAGAGAGGAGACTGAAGCAGGATAGACACTGAAGTAGGTGGGGAGGCCACTCAAGGTAGAGTAACATTCGAGGTGGGGAGTACTTTCAAGGTGCGAAAAACATTTAAGGTAAAGAGAACAATGAGAGGACATTCCAGGTGGGGAAAAACTCAAGGTAAAGAGAAAACTCAAGGTAAGAAGGACACTCGAGGTGCGGATAACACTCAAGGAAAGGAGGACACTCAAGCCTAGGAGGATATTCAATGTGCGGAAAACACTCAAGCTGGAGAGGACACTCAATGCAAGGTTCAAGTTTGGTAGACACTCAAGGTAAGGAGAATAATTGTGAAGGTCGGAGGTGACTCAAAAAAGGAGGACACTTAAGTAGGGCAGGAAAAGAGAACAGTCAGTCTGTCAGTCAGTAGTCTCTCAAAAAAGGAAGGACATTTAGGTTGAGACGACACTCAAGGTGAAGAGAACACTCAAGCTAATGAGGTCAGTCGAGGTCGAGAGGAGGCTCAGGTGGAGAGGACCCTAAAGGTCGGGAGGACACTCAAATTGAGCAGGACAATCAGGGTAAGGAGGACACTCAAGGTGAGACGACACCCAAGGAAGGGAGAACACTCAAAGTAAGGAGCCCTCTCAATGTAAAGAGCACACACAAGGTAAGGAGGACACTTAAGTTGGGGAGGATACCTAAGGTAGGGAGGACACTCAAAAAGATTGAGGACAGTCAAGGTAGAGAGGTCACTTAAGCAGGGAGGACACTCAAAGTGTGGAGGACACCCAAGGTGGAGAGCACACTCAAAACAGTGAAGAAACTCCATGTGCAGGGGACACTTAAAGTAGGACGACACTCAAGATGGGAGGAACCCCAAAAGAGGGAGGACACCCAGGTCAGGTGACACTCAAAAAACGGAGGAATGGAATGAAGGTGAGGAGTATACTCAAGGTTGGAAAACATTCATGGTAACCAGGACATTCAAGGTTGGGAGGACATTCAAGGTGGTTGGCACTCATTCCAGGGCGGAGCCACACTCATGAGGGAAGGGGGACACTCAAGGTGGAACGACACTAAAAAGGGACTCTTATAGTGGGGAGGACTTTCAAGGTAAGGAAGACACTCAGGGTGGGAAGGAAACTCGAAAATGGGAGGGCACTCAAGGAAAGGACTCAAGGTGAGGAAGACATTCAAGGTGGGCCGAGACTTTAGGTGGAAGGCCCCTCCAGTTACGATGACAGTCAAGGTGGGACAATACCCAAGGTTGGGCCTAAACTTGAAGAGGAAGTACATTGAAGCAGGACATTCAAAGTGTAAATGAAACTCAAAGTGAGAAGACACTTAAGGCAAGGAGAGGAATCAACGTGGAAAGGACACTCGAGATAATGAGGACACTCAAGGTCGGGAATCAGGTCAATAAAGGCATGACGAGAAAACTTCTGAAAGACAACCAGCAGTAGGGAGAACATTCAAGGTGACGAGGCCAACTCAAGGTAAGGAGGACACTCAAGGTGGGGAGGATACTCAAATTAAGGAAGACAATCAAGGTGGGGAAAACATTAAAAGTGGGAAGGACACTCAAGATAAGGACACTCAAGCTGGGGAGGACATCCAAGGTGGAACGACACTCAAAGTGGAGACGACACTCGAGGTAAGTAGGACACTTATGGTGGACAGAACACTAAAAGTTGGAAAGACAATCAAGGTTGGAGTTCACTCAAACAAAGAGAACATTCAAGTAGGGAGGATACTCAAGGTAAAGAGGACACTAGAGGTGGAAACGACATTCAGAGTGGAAGGACGCTCAAGCTAAGGAAGACACTCAAGGTAGGAAGAGCATCAAGGTGGGAATAACACTCCAGGTGGAAAAGACACAAATGTGGAAGACATTGGCGAAGAAATGAGAACATTCAAAATGGGGAAACCACTCGTGTTGGAGAGGATACTCAAGCTAAAAAGGTCGCTCAAAATAGTAAAGCCACTCAAGGTTTGTGGACACTCAACGAAGAAGGATACTGAAGTAGCCAGGACACTGAAGAATTAAGGTATGGAAGACACTCAAAGAGGCAGGACACTAAGAATGGAGATTATTCAAGGTGGGTACAGACAACCCTCAAGGTAATGGGGACAGTCAAGGTAGGAAAGACATTCAAGATGGGGAGCGCACTAAAGGGTGAGAGGACACTTAAGGTAAGGAAAAATTTCAAGGTAGGTAAAACATTCAAGGTGGGAGTTCAATCAAAACAGATGGGAAGGTGGGAAGTCCCTCAAAGAAGGAGGACACTGAAGAAGGGAAGACACACAAGATGAGAAACTAAAAATGAGGAGGACACTGAACGTGGGGAGGACAGCCACAGAGGAATGAAAGTGAAATAGGAAGAACACTCAAGGTGTGGAAGACACTCAACGAGGGGAGACCATTCAAGGTAAGAAGGATAGAAAGGTGGGAAAGACAATACAGGTGGGAGGACCCTCGAAAAAGGAGGACACTAAAGAAGGGAGGACGTACATGTTGGGGAGGACACGCAAGGTGGGAAGGACACTCAGGGAGGACACACAAAGGGGAAAATTGCAAGCGGGGAGGCCACTCAAGATGGCGAGGACACTCAAGGTGCGAAAAACACTCAAAGTGGAAGGCCAATCAAAGAAGGACACTAGAGAAGGCAATACACTATAAGAAGGGAGAACACTGAACATTAGACTAAACTGAAGAAGGGAGATCACACAAGGTGAGGAAGAGAGTCGAAGTGTTGAGGATATTTAAAGCGGGGAGGACACTCACACTAGGAGAACACTGGAGTACGGAGAACGGTGGAGAGGCAACACAATATAGAGAGCACACTCACTATAAGGAGGAAAATCAAGGTGACTAGAATATACAAAATGAGAAGAAAACTCAAGGTGGAAAAGATACTCGATGTAAGGAGGACACTCCAGTTGGGAAAAACATTCAAAGTAGGAGTTTACTCAAAAACGGAGGACATTGAAGTAAGGGAAAGTAAAGGTGAGAAAGACACTTAAAGTTTTACAACACTCAAAGAAGGAGGACACTGAAGAAGGTAGTAAACACAAGGTGGAGAGGACGCTCAAAATAGAAAGCACACTCAAGGAAAGGGAAACAATCAAATTGGGTAGGACACTCAAGCTAATGAAGACAATCAAAGTGGACAGGAAACTAAAGATACGGAGGACTTTCGAGGTTGGAAAAACACTATACTAAAGGTCGAAGTTCAATCAAACAGGGAGGACACTGAAGTAAAGAAAACATTCAAGATGGGGCGAACATCCAAGGTAAGGAGGACATTAAAGATGGAAATGACACTCAATGTGGAAGGACACTCAAAGCGAGAGCATATGGAAAAGGGATGACACTGAAGAAGAGATGACACAAAAAATCGAAAGGACACTCAAGGAGGGAAGGATACTCAACGTGAAACTACACTGAAGTTGGGAGTACATTCAAGGTGGAGAGGACACTCAAGGTAAGGAGTACACTTAAGGTGCGAAGGACACTCAAGGTAAGAAGGAGACCCATAATAGGAAAAACACCCAAAGTGGGAGTTCCCTCAAAGAGGGAGGACACTGAACTAGCAAGAAAATTTAAGGTGGGGAGGCCACTTAAGGTCGACAGGACAATCAATGTAAGGAGAAGACTCAGGGTCGGAAAAACACACAAGGTGGGAGTTCACTCAAAGAGGGAGGACACTAAATTAGAGAGGACATTCAAGGTGGGGGAGAACACTCAAGGTGGTGAGAACGCTCAAGGTAAGGAAGACATTAAAGGTGGGAAAGACACTCAAGGTGGGAAAGACACTCAAGATGGAGAAGACACCCAAGGTGGAGAGAACACTCAAGGTAAGGACGACACTCAAGGTTGGGAGAACATTCAAGGTGGAAAGGACACTATGGGTGCAGAAGACACTGAAGGGAAAGCGGACACTCAAAGTAAGTAAAACACTCAACTTAGAGTTCACTCAAAAAGGGAGGACACTGAAGCAGTGCGGAGACTCGATTTAGGAAATACATTCACGGTAGGGAGACCGATCAAAATAAAGAGAACAATAAATATAGAAAAGACACTCAAGATGGACACACTAAAAAACCTTGGGACACTAAAGAAGGGAGGCCACTAAGGAATAGAGGACACATATTGTCGGGAGGACACTCCATCTGGGGAGGACACTCAAGGTGGAGAGGCCACTTCCAGAGGGAGGATACTGAAGTTGGAACAATGTTTGAGAGACCACTTAAAGTGAAGAAGAAACTAAAGGTGAGGAGAGCACCTAAAACAAGGAGGACACTAAAGGTGGGGAGGAAACTCACAGAAGGAGGAAATTAAAATTGGTAGGCCACTCAAGTTGAAGAGGACACTCAAGGTAAGGTGGACATTCAATGTGGGTAGGACACTTAAGGTGGAGATGACATTGACTTTAAGAAAGACACTCGTAGTAGGAAAAATAACCAAAAAGGGAGGACACTGAACTGGGAAGAATTCAGGTAAGGTGGATACTCAAGGTGGACAGGACATTCACGGTTAAAAGGACATTCAAGGTGAGCAATATATTTAAGATTTGGAGGACACTCAGGATAAAGAGGACACTCGAGAGGGAGAAAACACTCGAGGTAAGGAGGACACTCAATGTTGGTAGGAGAGTCAAGTTTTGGAGGACATTAAAAGTTAGGAGGACATTCAACTTTGGAAAACATTCAAGGTTTGGAGGACATTCAAGTTGGAGAGGACAGTCAAAGTAAATCGTACACTCGAAGTGGGAAAACACTCAAGGTGGGAGTTCAGCAGAGAGGGAGGAAACTGAAGTAGGGAGAACATTCAATGTGGAGAGGACACTCAAGGTGGAGAGAACACTCAAAGAAGACATTGAAGGTGGGAATGACACTCAAAGAGCGAGCACAGACGATAAAAGAGGACAGTGAAGAACGGACGACACTAAAAAAGGGAGAACACAGAAGGCGGGGAGGTCACTGAAATTATTTACTACACTCAGGTGAAAGAGTAACCTCAAAGTGGGGCGGACACCGAAGGTAAGGAGAACAATCAAGATGGGGGCAACATTCAAGGCGGGGACTACACTCAAGCTGGAGAGGACACTGAAGGTAGGGAATAAATTCAAAATGAGGAGGTCCCTCAAGCTGCTGAGGACAATGAATTAGGGAAAACATTCAAGGTGGAAAGGACACTCAAGGGAAATACGACACACAAGGTAGGGAAGACACTCATCAAAAGAAGAACAATCCAGCTTACAAAACACTCAATGATGGAAGCACACTCAAAGCAAGGACAACATTCAATGTGGGGAGGGCATTATAGGTGGGGAGGACACTCAAGGTGGAGAGGATTCTGAATAAAAGGAAACACTTGTAGTGTGAGAAAATGCCCAAAAAGCTAGGACACTGACCTGTGGAGAACTAAGGTAAACTGGCCACTCAAGGTGGACTGGACACTCAAGGTGAAAAGGGCATTCAAGGTGGGGAATACATTTAAGGTTAGGAAGATACTCAGGATAGAAAGGACACTCAAGGAGGAGCAAACACTCAAGTTAAGGACGACACTCAATTTTGGCAGGACATTCAGGTTTTGGAGAACATTCAAAGTTTGGAGGATATTTAAGGTTTGCAGGACATTCAAGTTGGAGAGGAAGCTCAAGGTAAGGAGGACACTTGACGTGAGAAAAACACTCAAGGCAGGCGATCAGCACATTCAAGGATGGGAGGACATTTAACGTGGGGAGAACACGGAAGGTAAGGAGGACATTCAAGGTATGGTGGACATTGAATATGGGTAGGACACTCAAGGTGGAGAGGACAGTCAAAGTAAGGCGTACACTCGAGGTGGGAAAAACACTCAAGGTGGGAGTTCATCAAAGTGGGAGAAAACGGAAGTAGGGAGAACATTCAATGTGGAGAGGACACTCAAGGTGGAGAGAACACCCAAGGACGACATTGAAG
>JANSTR010138728.1:0-11692 GCA_025434805.1 Antipathozoanthus remengesaui | reverse complement strand
ATCAAACCGATGACGTTGTTGTACGTGGTCTATGGGCACACTATACTGCTGCTCACTTGTAAGTGAAAAACGTTCTTGAATATCTTGTAATAGAGCGTACAACAAACAAATATTTAACTTGTTAAAAGGAAGCTAGTGGTCAAACTTGGTGCACAATCTCATTATTTTCAGAGGATTGTTGGGAACTACGGTAAATGAACGGTTCCACAAGTTTGCCAACGCAAAGCTGAAAGGAATCCGAATAATGGGATGGGACCTCTTCAACTTGTACATTATGTGGCTCATCGAGGATTGGAACCAGCTGTGAGTAGCACTGTAAAAGCGGCAATATTATGCACTACTTAAGTGAATAGTTTTTAAAAAAACTATAGACTGCGTCGGCGGGTAGGTAAAACGTAACAAAATCAACCGAGGGTTGACGAAAACAATTTTCCGCGTCGTAAAGTTGGAAGAAAGGCTTTACGGCGCGGAAAATTGTTTTCATCAACCTCGGTTGATTTTATTACTTTTTAAATATTATGCACTGCTTGTATCCTGGTACATCCATGTATGTTTTAAATCTATTTCAATTCGTCACTGTGTAACGAACTCGGTGGTAGAATAGCCTGAAAGCACTCTTCTAATACCACATCTGTGATATGCTACGCAGGCATACTCCGTCTAAGTGGGTAACATCTTTACCGGAAGGCACCAAAAACCCATTTCCTGAAATACTAGAAGACGAGCTGCTGCAGTTGGATCAGAATTATGGTAAGCTATGTATTGTCAAAAGTGAAATGTTAGAACGTAGTGGCAATAAGAGAACGAATGAAAATAGGACACTGAAGATATGATTGGAGAATGGAATGCGCACGGAGGTGGTTACCATTCACACTTAATGTAAAGTCTACATAAAATTGCGATATAATCATGAACTGACCAAACTACACACATAATCTATGTAATAGTCCTTACTGGCCATGTCACAAATGTGTTAAATTGTAATGAACGTTATATCAGTGTTCTACTTTCTAGAAACCACCATCTGTGCACTCCTAACCGCTTTGAAACTTTATTTTTCAGAGTCTATTTGCAAGGGTGACGGTGCCCCTTACGAATGCGTGCGCCTCATTCCAGCAAAGGATAGGGTGCAACACACGACAGAAAGCCTAGTGGAGGCTGGAATTCCTGTGAATTTGGACAAGTTCCGCTGGACGGCAAAAGCAGTAGCCGAAATGATGGCTGTTGTAAAGGAAGTTAAAGAAGGCAGGAGTAACAAACCACCCTCCAAATCAATTTACAAGTACATAAAAGAGAACATCTGTGGTGGATGCGGCCCTTCCGAAGATCAAATAAAGAAGAAGCTTCATACGCAAACATATTTCGGTTAAGGATTCTTATCTGATGTCATCGTAATCATGAGCAGCGTTGGGGGTTAAATACAAAGGCAGTCGAAGTATGTTCTCGTGTAAAGCTTTTTATTTGCTACAACATACATGTATACATTTTCAATATAACAGACGTCGACTACATTGCTACAGTTCAATGGCATTGCCAAAATTACGCTGATTTGTAAAGTGAAGTTTCAACTAGATGTACTGTCCGCAGATAGGGACGGCAATATAAAATAGCATCGGGAAGGTAATCTTATTTAAATGTAGAAGCTGGATAATCTATCTCGTCCAGAAGAAAAGCAATTTAGTTTTCCTTCATATTATTGCAGACATTTACTAGCACAAACACGGTCATTTCTCATTTAAGAGATCGACAGTCGCTTTCAAACGTGGCCGTACATATAGTTTACTGACAAAGTCAGGTTGACAAACGGTTAACATTCACGGGAGCACAGGTTTGCTACATTTATTGAAAACTAAAAATGAAGGTTTTCTCTATCTGTTCTTGTCGTACCTTTTTCTGGTCATGGAATTTGCAAATTGAATATCTGCTTCAACCGTGAAACAAACATGCAATGAAGGTATAAAACTTCAAAGCGCGGTACAATATCAAGAAACTGTAATAAATCAGAAAGCTTCCACCTTTGTGTTGCTGTTATTGAAACTCTACTATAGCATCAAACCACAGGTTATATTGTGATATTGGCTATAAGTGCTCGACTCTGTTACTACTTGTAATCAAGCAATAAAGTCCGATGTTTGAAACTAACGGGGTACCAATTATAGTTTTAATATGTTTTATAAAAAAATGATATTCGCTCTCTGAGGAGGGATCACCACGTTTCTGGAGCTAGTTAGAGTGTCAAAAGTATGAGGGATCAAAACAGGTCGGATTACGGATTGATCATATTAAACCTAAAAATCGGCACAAAGATTCTCCAAGACAGTTCAATAGTAGTTGTCAACATCAACAATGTTAGTACTCTGATCTTAAAGCTCGGTATTATAGCAAATTTGAAAAACTAAATAGTAGCAACAACATGTCGTCAATAAATATCATTCAACACTGCTGTTATTGCCTTGATTTTGTGTTTTAACCACTAAATTTCTTCTTGTTCTTGTTTTTCTAATTCTTCTTGTTCTTCTTTCTTTTCCTTCTTCTTTTCCTCCTTCTTCTTCTTCTTTAGTCTTCTTCTTTAGTCTTCTTCTTTAATCTTCTTCTTTAGTCTTCTTCTTTAGTCGTCTTCTTTAGTCTTGTTCTTCTTCTTCTCCTTTAGTCTTCTTCTTTAGTCTTCTTTTCCTTCTTCTTCTTTAGTCTTCTTCTTCTTCTTCTTCTTTAGTCTTCTTCTTTAGTCTTCTTTTCCTTCTTCTTCTTCTTCTTCTTCTTCTTCTCCTCCTTCTTCTTCTTCTTTAGTCTTCTTCTTTAGTCTTCTTCTTTAGTCGTCTTCTTTAGTCTTCTTCTTCTTCTTCTTCTTCTTCTTGCTGCTGTCCTTGTTATTCGTCTCTTGCTCTTGTTCTTTTTGATTTTGTTCTTGTTCTTGTTGTTTTTGTTCTTCTTCTTCCTGCTTCACGTTTTAGGAAAAAGGCAGAAAATATTGGTTATTGTGTAGGAATTGCTTCCAAACATATATTTCACTTGAGATTCATTATTCTCTGTTTTTCTAATACTGATATCCGATATCTCCATACGAAGCTTCTGTAAAAACTCTGTAGCAGATTCAACTGAGCCCTTTCATCTTGTTGTAGCCAGCAACAAGAAGCCGAACAACTCCTTCCAACCTTTATCTTTCCACTTTCTGTTTTTTTTTTCATAGCTGTTTTCTTTGCATCTAGTGACACTGAAGCATTACTTGTCCTCGCCTTGCACACTCTCCTCAGGAAGGAAGCGCTAAACACGTTCGTGCAACGGCAACCAAGGCGACTTATGTTTGCATAGACCAACCGTTTTCGTTGGAAGGAACCGCCCACCTAGAAATCCTGGCTACACCCCTGATCATAGAGTAAAATAGGTTGAGAAATAATAAGTGTAATATAGTAAAGTATCAACTGCCGTAAAAATAACTAAAATACCACTGTGAATCCAAGTTGACAAAGTTGCAAAATTATGCAACCTTTTTGGAAAATCATGTCAATTCAAGTGAGTTTCGGTGATCTGCTTAATCAGATGACTTGGGCCTCTCGAGACTTAAACCTACTGCCAACTCTAGTTTCTTTCAAAGTTGACCGTTTTCGATGACATTTGGTACGAATGATTTCTTGGGTATGTAGTTTGTGTGTGTGAAATTTGAGCTTGATTGGTCACGTGACTCCGGGGGTATTCAAGGTCAAAGGAAGGCCCAAAATGGTGAAAAATCGTAAGTTTCATCCTCATTTTAAAAGTTATGAAAACGAAATTTTGGTAAACAATGGTTTGTATGAAGAGCTTTCATTGGTGCCTAAACTTTGTGCTAATCTGGTTGATTTTGGAATCTTGGTCGAAATTTGGCCACCAGATGAAGATCGGGTATATGTTTCGTACGAGGCTTTCTGAGGACCACTTTTTTACTGATACCGTTTTCTAGTTGGGTACTTTGTACTTATCGGATCCCTTTGTAATTTGGACCACATGTTCCCAGGCCGAAATGAACCCTAGACACCAATTTTGGGATCATTCCACCAAGGGGGGTCACTTTTATGAATTTTTGAAACTTTCGCAAAACGGCCCCCGTCCTCGGTATCAACCGTACCAACTTCAAATTAGAATTTTAACGTTGTCCTTGGAAATTAATTGATCGTATTTGGATATATTGTAGCCTGATAAATGTTGAACAATTTTTCCAAGTTTGGTTTTGATGCGATGCGTAACTATGGAGATATTCAAGGGCAAAGTTGGTGGAACCCTTAAAAATGGCCATTTTTAGTCGTTTTCGCAGTGAAACACACATAAAAATAGTATTATCTTTGCAACCGCTCGATAGATCTTTGTAATTTTTTGGCAACTTACAGCTGTTATGGCTTTACAACTTTTGTGTGAGTTTAATGGGTGTCCGTTTTCGTGCGCATGCGTAATTGGCAAAAAACCTAAAGATTTGGTCGATTTTGTTAAAAAAGTGTCCTCGCGTGAAAATTTGTAGAATTAAAATTGCTAAAACTAACCGCAAACCGAAAACGGCCAATTGTAGAACTAAGTTAGTTTTACAATCTGTGTAATTTGGAGATTAATTGAAGACTTCTAACTACTCTTTTACGGCGTCTAAATTTGGTCAAAATTCGCAATTAAATACGAATTGTATTGCTTTAAATTTCTAAAATTATAACTTTTGAACTACAAATGCTATTTAAAAGCGATTTGCTGTAGATAGAGTCCAATAAATATAGCATTAGAGAAAAAGTTATTTGAAAATATAGCTTTTCGGGTTTTGGGGAAATTTGTGGCCAAAATATGCACACATTTCGTGTTTTTTACATAAAAAACACGACGTCAATCACCTAACTTAAAATTTCGATTTCTCAGAAACGAGAAAAGCTTTTTTCACCAAACAAACTCATTTGTGAGCACTGATGAATGGGTCATAACCATAAAGCTGGCTTTTTTCGATACCTTTTACTGTCGCGCCGGAAAAGTGAACCAAACTTTAAGTTGGTTTTGGACCCCCACCAGGAAAACTCTCCAAAATTGTTTTGAATTTTTCAAAATCGAAAACATTTAACAACTTTCGTTCTGGACAAGCTATAACAACCAAATTTGGCACAAAGATGTATTAGGCAAATGTTCACAATTCTAAAAAAAATCATGTGATTTGTTGCCAGGGTTACGGAGAAATCGTAAAAAATCTTGTTTTTGACCTTAAATTGCCGTATTTTACGACAACTCTTAAACCACGCGATAGATTAACAAATCCAACGGCAAATTAATAGTTGACGATATGAGGATCTCAAAACAATTAGTCTGATTAAATCCGATGAGCGGTTGCTAAGATACGAAGACCCAAAGTGTTTCCCTTTTTGGCAATTTTGATGTTTGTTGCTAAGCAACGGCTAGTGGGTGGAGCAAACGAATTACATATTTGTGAATGTCGTTATGGGTGTACAAGGATGTGCAAGTATCCCCGATGTAATAGCAACGGTTACGAAATGGTGAGTTGGGGTGTGGGCAACCTTAACAAACATTTCGCTTTGATTTGATCGGCTCGAAACTGGTTGCACGTGACTCACGACATGTGTTTGTTACCACAGATGTTTTTCTACACCATTTCCAGTCAACTGCGGGTGTGTGGAGCCTTTCAATTGTACTACTTGAGTTTGAAACGTTGCCATAGCAACAATAGTGGGCAGAACATAACTCTGTTATTTGGTTTCGTTGTATTGCTAAGCTAGTATATGTATGCTAAAACACTTGATCATAAGTTGACGCAACAGCAAATGGCATGTGTTTAGATTCGAGCAAGTGTACAAACTTTCTGATTGGTCAGAATTGCAACAGATCACGTGACTAACGTTGACAATATCCATGCCGTCCTTCTCTATGATGTTGTTTATTTCTTGGAAATCCACCAAGGGGTTCAAATGTTTTGAGCAAATAACCAAGGGTATGTGAGATTTACTCAGAACCTGTTAGCCGTTTCCATGGAAACCGCATGATTGACACATCTATTGACACGTGACTAACATAGTACAGCCAACTTTGCACGCGCATACAAAAGTTCTCGAAAATCCATCTAGTGGATAACTTATAAATTCACCTTCAATCTCAAACTGAATTCAATGACGTCACCAATGCCGTGTGAAAACTGTGCAACCAGTGCTGCTCTACAATGTATGATTGGTAGTCCATTTTGACAATTTCAGCAGATTTCGATTTTTTGGGGGATCCCCCACATTTTGAAGCAAGGAAGTCGACAGGAAGTCTCGAGAGGCACAAATTTAAAAAATTCATAGAAAATCGAGAATTTAAAAAAGTTTTAAAATCTGCAAGTACTGCCTACTGGGCTAACATTAACAATGTCTTACCCTGGTACGGTTAAGGAACATTGTACGTTGGAAGCGGGTCTAGTAACTACTCTTTTGACTTGGCTTATCGTTCACCCGATTCTACACGAAGTACAAACGTCCCTAACTCCACTTCTGTTTAGTGTTAGAGAAAGGCACTTCGCATGCAAGTACATAAGTTACTTGCCTAGCAATTCTGGGGAGGGCGAGTTTCTAGGCTAACCCTCTAGCGATCCCCGTAGAGACCGATCCGGGTGGTTCATCCGTTTGAGATAAAATTCCAAATTTTTAACCTCAGGTAGTAATAAAATTCATAAATTGTTGCAATTGTTGATTTTAAAAATTCTCTTTACCCTGGCTCCCACTCGGGTTTTTCTTTTGGGGGAGGGGGGAGGGTGAGTTGAGGTAACATCCACTACTATCTGAATCCTTACAAATTTGTTGCCAAACGTGACCAAAATGATACAGGATTTGCAAAAGGTCTAAAGTTAAAAGCTTCTGCCGTTTTAGAGATAATATAGTGGTTTCCGCAAACACTTAATTTGAAGACATCCCCACCACCCACGCCAAAACATTCCGAACCTGTTCAATACTTCAAAACTTCATCACTTCGATACTATTGGCTATTGCTTCAATCAAACTCTTATTAGGTACGCTATTATATATCAGTAATGTTCACAGATGATGTACTGTTATGGTTAAGGAGAAAAACTGACCAAATCCATTTTTACCTTAAAATACCACAGAATGATCCATACAAGATATATGATTATAGTTCCAAACATACAGTATGAGGGGGAACGTGACCCACTGAGGTCAGAATTCCACAGAAAACTGTTTTCCTTCGTCACCAAGGTGACAGTCTTGCTTCCCCAGGCACACGGTTTACCAACATTCTGTAACTCTAAATGATAGAGTTATAAAGGTTCAAAATTGTTTCCCCAAAATTCGCAAATTATGAGTTTGCTCGTAACCATGGAAATGCAGCTACAGTTACTTGCAAATCAAAAGTCAGTCGCGGTAGGTTTGTTACTGTCAACTTTCGCAATTTCGTAGTAACAACTATAGCAATCAGTTCGTTGTAGAAAAAGTTATAAAATCGAACTCCATGATCATGAAGGTACTAAAGTCCCCTTGCCCAAGCCATCACCCTGGTGACCCCCAAACAGCACACAATCCCCGACCACTAACCATGGCAACTACATTTTCCCCCACATTGTCAATGCCATATATGTGATTCTTCCAACCAATATGATGGATGTAATTGTATTGCTCCCGGGCCACTTCCGAAAAACTTAACAGCACGTTCAACAGCACTGATAAATCTGAGGTCACTGAACTGACCCGTTGATCCGAGTCATATGTGCCACTTTCACTAATAGTACACTTACCTGCTTCTCTTCTTCACTTTAGTTGCTTTTCATTTTGGACATTCTTGACGTAAGGCCGATACTTCGGACAGTTTATCTCATTCCTACCTACCTACACAAAAAACGCGTGACGATCCAATTTCTGCCATATAAAATCCCATTTAACCATTGACATAACATAAGTGATCAATGCCCTTTTCATCTGAAAGTTTTCGGACGAACTGAATTTGCTTACAAAATTTTGCTCGAGTGTTCGTAGAAAATCTACACCCTTAGCTCTAATTGTGCAGCTTCTCCATCTAACCGCAAATCCATGATGACAAAAAACGTTATCAATCAAGTGCAGGTGATTGTTTATTGATCAGTGTTGGTTCATGAAGAACCTCAGCACCCCAGTTGATTGGAGATGGCGCAAAAGCCGATTTACGTGAAGTCGGGAGGTGATTATATTGTGGACTATATGTAGAAGCGACGTTTTTCTATCTGGAATCGATGACTTGATAAAGACGTTGGTTTAAATTGATATAAAGTGTCCATCTCATGTGTTTAAGGGGAAAGCAGAAGGTGTTTTTTTTAACTTCTCTTCCAGAAATTCACTGCAGTTATAAGGTTAAGACAAAATAACACACAAAAAACAAATATCATTTAAGTTTCTTTATTAAACTTTATTTCTAGGAGAGGGAATGAGGAATTCAGTATGATGGCTGCACTACTGACAAAAAACTTTCTTTGAAACTACAGTATACCCTTTATTGGCTTTAAATCTTTGTTAGCGTTTGATATCGTCATTGTTTCATTTCAGATGCTTTTACATTACCAGACCACGTCTGTGGAATGCATTGTAATGTAGAGCATGGTTCGTTAAATGGTGGACGAGACCACACTGTCCGGCTGGAAACCGGAAAAGAACACGATTAATAAGGGTGTTCCAAGTTTATTGATACGGTCGCTCAATAGCCCAGCAGATTTCGTTTCCACAACGTTTCTCCAATGGTTATTAACACATCACTGAAAAAACGCGATAAAAATAAATTAATATTCACTTCTTAGTTTTATACTGTACCATAATAATCATCCTCATTACCGATGCTTAGCTGTGGATATTAACCTCGCCGCTTTCTTGATCCAGAGCTAGCTACCTCCACTTTACTAAGTAATACAACAACACCCAACTACATTTCAACAAGATGAAAATGCACAACTTTTCAAGAGTTAGAAAAGGAAATATTTGACCCTTATATTATAGTTTCTAAAATTAAAATTCGCTTGACAACAGCAAACAGACGCATTATATACAGTATACAATGAGATGAATGAAAGATGCTGTGAAGATTTCAGAGGCTTAGGATCAAATAAGCAAACATATACTATACAATGCGATGAACAAAATTTGCATACTCTCTTTAACAAAAATTTAAGCAGCCTCCTTGCCTAGCTTCCAATTCCCTGATCAGGGACTGCGGAGCAGGGGTGGGGAGCAGGGGGGCAAGTGCCCCCCCAATAATATTGCCATACATATGTGCCCTTAAGAATTCCGTGTTAAATTTTAAGAGAAAAAGTTTAGAAAGTAAGCTCACTTGTTTTGTTTGTGGTTTTGTTTTACACTTTTTAAATAACAATAAACACTAGTTTTGACTCAAACCCTAACTTAACTTGACTGCTGATTCATCATGATGAAAAGTGCAGTGGGCTTCTGATGTTTATAACGCACTTCATTATTACAATTACCAAGTTTAATTGCATTTCTAGCAATTCTAGAAGCTCAAATTTTAAAAAGTTTACGGGGAATCATATCCCTGGACCCCCCTAGGAAACACTTGATACTCGGGCCTTTGGCGCTTGTGGTAGGGCCCACCCAATCTGTAAAACTTGCTCCTCCGTCCCTGCTGATAAAACGAACTACAAAGGAACTACATGTACAGTACATGCTAATGATACTTAAGTGGATTTTCCTGGCATACTGTAGTTGCTTTAGCAATTTCTGCTATTCTCATGATGATGATGGGCTTGCAAGTACCACGACAATCATCATAGAAAAGGATGACCAGGGCAGCTGTCTATGTAACTCTAATGGGAAGGGTCTTACGCATGTCTTGAAGTGTATTGTTGTCATATTCCTAAAACAGTCAAGTGCTAATGTTTCCTACACTAGATCATCTGTACGTTAACTAAAGTACGTATATACATACTTACAAGTTGTTCAAGGCTGTCCAAGTGAATCACCTCTGCACATTTTCCAGAATGTGAGCTGTCATCAAGCTCTTACTGTAGGTGTATGTAGCTATATCACACACTGTAGTCTGGAATCAGTGTTCTCGTACCTATAATAGTATAGAGTGTAATAAGAACTATCTTATTCATTTGACTTTACCCTTAAGCATAAATTAGCTATAAATTAATTAAGACATATTTTAAACATTTTAAACAATGTTTACATTTGCATGCTCATAAATATATTACTGGTATGATTTTTTCACAATATAATCCAAAGACTATTTATAATGTAAACATAGCTTCTCAACTACAGTATGCAGTAGAGGTGGATAACACACTACAGACATTCTTATTGAATACATGGTAAATGGAAAGGTTAACATACTTTTGATACTAAAAACATTTAAGTGGTTTTCAAAGGGCTTTATTAATTTCCCAAGTAGAAGGAACCTACAGTAGTACTGTAGCAAAACAGTATTTGAGAACAATTTCCAGATATATAATACACATGAGCATTGTATTTACAAGCCAAGAGCTACTGACCTATGTGTGTCAGGGCACATGTATGGTTCCTGCCAAGGAAAATTATAGGGCTGAATCATGCAAACCTTTTACCAACTTAATGGAGAAACAAAATTAACCAATTAACAATTTATTTGATGGCCTTGTCATAAAACGTTTTGCTGTGGTCACATCCTTTAGCAGATAACTTTGAACTAAATCGTTTTGTACATTTTGTTGATTAAGATAATTCTTATTGAGCCCAATTTGAGAAACTTCAGCACAGCACTAAATGGTTTAGCCAGCTTATCTGTACTACAAATTAGCAAACTCATAAAGTAGTACTTCAATCCAAACCATGTGAAGAATTCAAGTATCTACTCAGTTTGTACATGTATTTTGTAGACTTCACATACGTCTGTTTTCAACAAGAAATGGCAAGACTGAAGTTCCAGCACAGCTAATATTCCAAACAACAGTCATCACTAGCTCATGTTACATGTACCTTAACTTAGTTCCAGAATTACAGTAGAGAATATGCTTGTTAACTTGCAAACTCTGAAAACATTGACCGAATTATTTCACATTACCAAGTATCATCCAAATGATCTGGCATTCAGAAACAAATGCTTTCAATAGTTTTGACAATATACTGATCCTCAAAAAGTTACTGATTTTATTGCCTGATGACAATTAGAATCTCTTTCAATGTCAACAAAAACTGAAAAAACTCTGTTTTTGGGAGTGCTTTTACTATGATGTTAAACCACACACTTGTCACTTTCACTGTCTGGTCTGCACTTATTTGATCACTTAGCAAATCTCAAAAGAAATCAAAGATCCTAAAGGATCATGTAAGTTGCTGACCATTTCAAATTTACAGCTGCATAAAACTTAATTAACTGTATTATCTGAACATGCTAATAAATGGTTAGAATGCATGAAAACTGTGACATATCCAAGCCACTATCAACTTTTCATGTTATTCTAAAGTGCTTCCACAATAGTGCCAATGAAAGCAATGAAAAAGTAATTTATCCAGTTTTAAACTGGCAGATCAAACCCCTATGGAATTAGTGAAATAAAGATCTTCAGTTCTCTAACTGGCTTTAATCAGTCACATCTATATATGTAAATGTACATATTTGATATCCCCACCCAGTATTGCACAATTTGTTTTTATCCCTTGTTGAGGATAGAATAATTACACATCACAATATCTTTACTCATCACAGTAGCATCATTTTGCTATAACGAGTAGGTGCT
>JANSTR010138617.1:0-11693 GCA_025434805.1 Antipathozoanthus remengesaui | reverse complement strand
TTCGCCAGGCATCACAAATTACCTAAAAACATGTTGGAGTTTACAAGGAATAATCGAGGATTTTCTTTGAACAATGCATGACATGAAATTATTTGACTGGGGACTTTGGTACTGTATGTTTGCATGAGTATATTTAACAATTATCCCCCAAAGTGGAGGTGACTAGTGGTAGATGTTTACCAAGCGGCGAGGTGAATATCTACTGCTGGGCACCGACACTGAAGGGGATAATTGCATGAACAACATTTTTAATTAGTATTAACCAAACAGGTGAATAGCACTCTTGAAATTAATTTATTTATTATTTCACAACCAGTTTCTCCATCCATCTCACGTGCGCATTTACATGTCAAATTTCATGCATGAGTAACCGAAGTGAATAGCACAGGATATTCAGTGTTTGATGAACTAATCAGAGCACATGAAAGGTGCTATTCACCTGTTTGGGTAATACTAAATATATAATTATATTCCTCTCTTGTTTGGTGAAGACATCACTCGATTATGATAAAAGGACAAACCCCCCCCCC
Source organism: Antipathozoanthus remengesaui (assembly GCA_025434805.1). NCBI lineage: Eukaryota > Metazoa > Cnidaria > Anthozoa > Zoantharia > Parazoanthidae > Antipathozoanthus > Antipathozoanthus remengesaui. Next base: position 11,163 of record JANSTR010138617.1, on the reverse strand, counting down.
CCTTCTTTATTGAGTACCCTCAGGAACCAACCCGGCATTGTTAGTGCTGACTAATCTCAGTGTGGTCTTAGTTAATCTAGGTCTTGTTTCACATTATCACACCCACTGAAATCTGATCAGAGCTGTTTTTTTTATCCAGTGTACATAATAACTACAATTGATAACAACTTGTGTATATCACAATATGTTTCCCTTTTACAAGTAATTGGTCCATTTGTACAGACATGCCTGCTCAACCCAAGCCCAGCGTCATTGCAAGCTGTGCTGCTGAGGGTGTCACTTGTAAGCAGGAAATTGCTTGTTCTGACGAACCTAAAGCAGTACAGGATCACACACATACAGGTAACAACAACAGGTTTGCCACGGGTCAGGGAAAAAGTTAAGGGAATTTGTTTATAAAAAGTTGTAAATTCCTGCTTCAAAGTCAGGCAATTTTAGTTTTATTATGCAAGTTTTCACTAATTATTTGATCAATTATTGTAATCTTTATATATCATAAATTTCCCATTATAACCCCAAATCTTCTCCCTCACCCTCTTCAATGGTAATTTGTTAGTTTTTGTTGTGCTACTTGCTACAGGTAGTCCTGAAAGAAAATGGCAACCCAAGATGCTTTAACCCTTTAATTAACCCAAGGGGAGGTGGGGTTATTTGGATCCCTCATGTTTTGCGGCTCAAACGGTGGCACATTTAAAAGATCAAGCTTTAGCATATGAGTAGCTTTTGATTAGGTATTTACTTTTCATAATAACAATCAAGGTTTAATTAGGAACTGTTGTTATGCACGGCAGCAGGCATTTCACAACATGTCCGCCATTTTGGCTAACATCTTGGATTTTTCAAGAATTTTATTTTCAGCAAAACTTCAGCACATTTTCTTCAAATTAGTAGAAAACTTGTATTTACAGCCTGAATTAGAACAAATTTTGTCAAAAAATTACAGTTTTCAAATTCAAAGTCTAATTTGCATAATTAATTCTGCATAAATTGTAAATGATGTCATCCAGTTAATGTCAAGAGATGCAATCATTAATGGACTACAGGTACTGAAAGTTTCATTTTGTTTGCTTCAGAGAACTTTATGATTTTTGGGTTGGAAAAACCTTACAGTTTCACTGTTTCTGTGAAGACTCAAAGCTGACAGTGACATAATATTTCTATCAGCACAAAAATCACGACAACATTACTCCTAATAAAGGTTTGCTTTACAGGCACAGGAAAAACTACTTCCTGATATTCCCTGAAGTCCCAAGACAATACAACACACAGCAACGTTTGCAGTGACGGGTTCCAGGCCCATAGTATAATATAATAATGCTATAACAGCAAGTAATAAACAGTATGTGAGCCAGAACCACAATGAACTGACTCGAGTCTCTTAGCTCTTAATATATCTTTAATTACCATAAATACAAAGAACCATACAAATCAATGCATTTAATTGAACTCTTGTCCATATAAGGAACGTCACTCTTTCTCTTTTCATTCCCAATTCATTGTCACTCATTATCCATTACAAGAAAAATCCATTTCCTATCATGCACAGATTGCTACTGTAAATAAATCTGAATAACATGGCATACATTAACATATACACAAACAGTGACCTGGTCACATAACTGATTGTTGTTTTGTTGAAGGCAATCTACCTGAGAATGGCAATGATGATAGTGATTTCCAAGCTCCAAAAAAAAGATTTAGAACTCCTGGAATGCCTCAGGTACTGTATATGTGTATAACCTTTTTGTATAATTATGTGTACTGTTTTAAAAATAACTGCCGCATACAATTATTTTGAATTAATACATTTTGAACAGAGATGAATGTGTTGAGACAACTGACCAGCCACTGAGAATTATACCTATACTGTACAGTCACTGAGAATTATACCTATACTGTACAGTCACTGAGAATTATACCTATGCTGTACAGTCTGGGTATTTCTCTCTCTCAGCACCAAACACGACATAACAAGTTTCCCTGTACGTAGTGTGCTTGCAAACAACTTGGGAGATGTTTTCTTCAATTAATCTTGGATAGTTTGCTGTATATATGATCAATAATTTATTTTGATAACAAGATAACTCATTTATCATGATAATGTAAAAGGATCGACCCCACCCAACCCAAAGAATTTTCTAAATCCGTCCATGGGTGATAGTACACGTATATATAAATTATACTTAATTATTCATTTGACAATTAATTGGGTGTTGACTATTTCATCCACAAAATGGGCCACTTTTACCTAATCTCCACAATATAGTAGTAGTAATAATAATAATTATAATGATGATAATAATAATAATCACCACAACAGATGCTTCTTCACAGCTTTGTAGTCCTCATCAGAGATCTAAATTATGCATTCTTCAGATCCATCAATAAATCCGAGGATTTTCTTAAGGCTAATAGTACATGGGTAAATTGTAATGTTTTCCCCATGCCAGCATTAATTTTGTTGTATGGTATGTCCCTTTCCCCTGCTATAAACCAGTCTGACTTTAGCTTGGGATAAGAAAAGTGCTACAGACTTTAAGTTGTACTTTCATTCCCTGTCTTTACTAAAACTTGATTGTTGTTATGAAAATTAATTTTAAACTAACTAAAAGCTGCTCACATTCCAAAGCCTAATCTTTTGTGTGCAACTGTTTGGGAAATCATGGAAAATAGGTCAAGACCAAAATCTGCAAGTTCCCTCTGGTTTCAAATATTGCAAATTCCCATAGCAACAGTTCGTTTGACTTTCTAGTCAAACTAGGTCATCGGAGGGTTATAGGGAAATGCTGACAGAGATAATTATAAACAACAGGATGCAATAACATGTTTCACTAGCAAGTTTAAACTTTTTTTTGAAAGAATGATATACGGTTATATATATAATTATCATGATTGATTACTTAAAGGAGAGAGAAGGTATGCCTTTGAAACTGCGTCACGAAATTATTTGACGTATAATTAAGAGTTCTCAGAGTTACAAACGTATATGAACCAACTGCAACTTTTTCACAGATAATAGTTAAGGGTAGTAGGTTCACATGCTGCTGGAGAAGGCTAAATATATTTCTTCATAGCACAGTTTTACTAATGCATGTTCATTTGACAAATGTATACAAAAGTTATGGAGGAGGCAGAAAAACATCCAGTAGAAGCACTTGAATGAGCCACCTGCTGCCTGAGTTTGAGAAGGCTGCCACTGAAATCAGAACAACTTGCATATTTGTTAGAGGGAACTTTTGTGAGTGCCGAAGGCAGGATTTGATCTTTGGGAATACTGGAATGCTACCCCAGAAAAATAAATTTAAAAACGTCATCCCCAGCACCCATAAAAATATTTAATATGTCAAAACTAGGTTGATGCATATGATTTGTCATTATTCCCAGACATCTATGGGTCTGGCTTCACGTACAAGATTTAAGTGAAAAGCTACAAGGCCAGCCTTGTTCTGTGATTTATTTCATTTGTAGTTCTTGTGTCACTTTTCATGACTGAAACTCAGATTTCAACCACATACTGTATACTCAACTTAAGAAGTTACTTTCATTGTACTGTAGAACAAGTATTATGATAACAAGAATATTATGTCTGGTTTGATAAAGCTGATCCTCAAGATTGGGTTTTTGGTATCCTATAGTGTTCAGAATTGTTAACCCTTTCCCTACTAAACCCCGATTTCAAATAAACAAAAAAATGTCCTAACTTTTGAACCAGTTAACAAAACTCTATAAATTAAATTATCATTCATTTTGCTTCTCTCAAAGAGTAGATTCTCAAAATGTTCATTGCTTCATGAAATTCAGAAGTCGACAATTTTCATGAACTATCAATTCACTAAATTGAAAAGTCATGAGGGAAACGGTCAAGCAAAATTAGGACAATCCCATTTGTATGAGGATTGTTGTCCATGCTTTTTTACCAGTCAAGCACTTCTCAAATTATTTCTGGTCATGCTTATTATATTTTTCTGTACTCACGCAGCCATTATCAAGGGCTAAAAGGCAAAGACTTGATGGCAGTGATGAGATGGAAACTCATCAGCCACCAGAGTGGACCATGGAACTTAACGTGCAAGCGCCAGCAGAAGTCAGTGGCTTAAATGGGGAAATTTCCCCTGAATTCATCAAGAAAATCAATGCTGAAAAGGAAGACATTCGGTAAGTTTGAGCACTGCTACATATTCTATACAGTACTGTCTATAACTGTTGGTACATTAAAGTAATAATAATAATAATGATAATGGATTTTAATTATAATTATAGTTCTTTAGAATAATAATGGGTTTTGGTGAAATGCTAAACAATTGCACGTGTTTAAGGGAAACTGATGACACATCTGTTTATTTAATAATAACAATAAAACTATAGCACATGTTTTGTACTGGATTTTCTAGCCAATGAAAATTAGAGTTAAACCCGCACATTTCCTATACTGTACCCCTTGACAGGGATAGAACTTAGAGTGTTGTTTTACTATACAGTCAGTAGTACTGTAAGTGGCCTGGTTTACTAGTCCACCCACTTAAAACAGTCTTTAATTAACCCCTAATTGCTGTGGAAATTAATAATTAGTAGGTTCACCTAGGCATGATTCACTGATAGGAATGGCGAAATGTTACTCGGATAACCTTGAGCAACTGTAATAGACTGTTTGCTGGTCAAAATTTATGTAATGGAAACAATATTGACACAGATTATATACTTTTTCTGTACAAAGTGAAATTTGCAGTACCCAGAAATAAGGTAAATCATGCCTTGGTGAACAGTTTAATGATCAAGATCATTTACAATAATCACAGAAAGTTCAGTGATCAGATTTATTTACCAACTGTTAGTCATACACTCAATGTATATTGACGCAAAGGCCATCAGTACTTTGTTTACTTTTCTTCACCAGTTTTTTTTTCATACTTTTAATCATTATTTTTATAAGAAAAACACAGTTTTTGCATACTATGTGAAGTGCCTTTTGCATAATAAGATGTGTGTACATTATCATCCAACTGGAATAGCTAGATATATTAGTTTGGTTTTTTCTATCTAATAGTCTTATAATGCTGTCATATTTCTTGTGCTCAGAGTTCCGAAAATCTACTTTGGGACTCGTACTCACAAACAGATAGCACAGATCACCAGAGAACTGGGGAAAACTGCTTACAAACATACAAGGTAAAGTTTAGGATTCAGATGTGATTATAATTACCTGTATCTTGACTTTTGTTTTTTATCTCAGATTACTTAGCATTGAAAACCAGAACTTCTGATAAAGTTGTTTTTAATAACAGCTTTAATAATAACTTTTTGTATTCCACAATTATCATAAATTACAATTTAATAAACAAGGTATTATTTCGTTTTAATATAACAGATAGGGTACTGACATTCACAGAAAACTAAAAAATAATGTGATTGTCTAAAAGCTTGGTTGCAAGATATTCTTTTGGAAGATGAAGTGTTCATTTTTTTAGGGTACCTATTGATGATAGCCATAAAGTTAGTTGGGCGATCATCTTTTTCCTTCCTCCATCTTCTCCTGTCCTGGGCTAGTCTCCTAGGCTAAGGTGTTCCATGCATGGTCCCAGCTCTTTATCTTCCTCCATCTTCTCCTGTCCTGGACTAGTCGAGATCCCTAAGGTGTTCCATGCGTGGTCCCAGCTCTTCATCTTCTCCTGTCCTGGACTAGTCGAGATCCCTAAGGTGTTCCATGTGTGGTCCCAGCTCTTCATCTGCGCCACAACATCAGGGGTCCAGGTGTTCTTGAGGTGTCGTCTTTTCCTCTTACCTTGGGGTTTCCATTTTAGAGCTTGCCTTGTAATGTCATGATCTGGATGTTATCTTAACGTGTGTCCAATCCATCTCTATATGCATCGTCTGGTTTGTATTCGAATGGCTTGCTGAGTTTTTTGCTGCCAGAGATCTTCATATGTTATGCTCTATATGTCCAAGATATCTTCAACATTCTCTTTAAGCATTTGTTGACGAATGTTTGAAGCTTGTTAGATAATTTTGTTTTCTCCATATCTCTAAACCATGCAACAGGACGCTTTTGGCATTGGAATTAATTGAAGATTCTGAACTTTGTTTCATGGGAAATGACGCGAATTCCATACTTTCTTCAGCGAGTTAATCCCATTCGTGCTTTGTTGATTCTGACTTTGATCTCCTCGTCAGTTCCTCCATTCACACTAATTGTGTTTCCAAGATATACAAATGATAAAATTTCCTCAAGACTTATATCATTTTAAATAATGTACTTGAGGTGCAGATGATCTTCATGACCTCGGCTTAAGCCTCAGTTTGTTAGAAGTTTTCATAATCCTGGTGGTTTTGTCTTGTAGTTGTTGGTTGTTACTAGATAAAAGCGCAATGTTATCTGCAAAGTCAAGATCGTCAAATTGTTTCTGCAGGTTCCATGAGATGTCAATCTGTTCGTTATCTCTTGTCTCTCACATTGTAAAATTAGTTGCAAACAGAAACAAAAATGGTGACATCAAGCAACCTTGTTTTATGCCTGTCTTTACCGCAAAACTATCAAACAGTTTCCCAGCATAAACTACTTTATGGGTCATTGCATTGTAGGAGTTCTTGATGATCCTGATGAATTTTCTTGAAATGCCATTATGCGCCAAAAGGCTCAAAGGTGTGGTTCTATCAAAGCTGTTAACATCTTTCTAGAAATACACAAAGTTGATATAGACATAGGTATTCCATTCTATGGACTATTTGATGCAAAGGATGGCTATTTGGTCATGATCAGTGTGCAGGAACGGTATTTCTGAAACCTGCTTGTTTGTCTCTTAACATAGCATCAACAGCTGTCTGTAGATGCATTGCACAACTCTGTTTAGTGTCTTTCCAATCACGGTCAGCAAGAATATTCCTCTATAGTTTTTCCATTCTCTTACATCTCCTTTCTTGAGGAGTTTGATGATGTGGCTTTCACTCCACTTAGTTGGCATTCGTTCTTTCCCAAATTTTTTTTAAAGAGTTCATACAGCATGCTTGCGGTTATGTGTGCAACTGTTTTAAGTTCCTTTGGTGGTATATTGCCAGGTCCTGAGCTGCTTTCACAGTTCACTTCCAGTTCCGATGGTGCCTCAGATGAAGATAGTGTTTCCATAGGTATAAATGATCTATTCAGTAGTTCGCTAAAGTGATCTACCCATGGTTGTAACTGTTCATCCTCCCTTGTCAAGATGTTTCCTTCTTTGTCTCGTACCTGGTTGTTGGTACAATTGTATCTCCCTGATAGCATCTTTGTGGTGTTATAAAGGTGTTTCATATTTCCATTTGTTAGTTTAGTTTAGTTTATTGCTTTTACCACTCCAAGATTAACAGGTCTCACGACCCAATTGCAAAAGGTCTCCGAGGGCCTACAGTTTAATGTCCATATCCGAGAAGACGCAAAGGTCTAACCATTTGCAGTTGTTAGAGCAAAGGCAGCACCTTCTCCTCAGTTATTTTAAGACCCTGAGTGTTGGTCCGACCGGGAATTGAACCCGAGCCTCCAGCACTGCAGACTGACGCCTTACCAATTGTGCTAACCAGGCAGTGGTTACTGCATCCTCTGCTTGTGCAGTTAAGGAATGAAATACTCCCTTTATATTTCTTAATGTTCCTCCTAACCTCTTTGTCTGTCTCTTGATACTGTTTCTGATACTTAAATTTCTGGCGTCTAGTTCGGTTCCTGTTACATTTCTCCTTGATTGCCTTCTTCTTTTCGATGGTCTCCAATGTTCTAGGTCACTCCTTGTGCTCTGGCTTTCGTCTGCCAAGGACCTCTTTACATTTCTCCTTGATTGCCTTCTTAGAACTTGATGGTCTCCATTATTCTAGGTGAAATCGCACTCCTTGTGCTCTGGCTTTTGTCTGCCAAGGACCTCTTTACATATGTTGATAAATATCTCCCTTATATTGGTCCACTCGTCTTCCCTGTCCAGGTACTGAAGTGGAAGATGTTTGTTTGATAGTGTGGTCTTGAAAGTTTCTCGTATTCCATTGCCCTTAACAAATTTAACACAAAAGCCATGAAATTATGCAATATCAACTGGAAACAAATTTCACAAATTGTTTATAGAATTGCTTGTGCTCCACAACTGATATTAAATAGCAACGATAATTATACTGGTGATGGCGAGGATAAGAGTGATGATGGTAGTGATGGTGGTGATGATGGAGGGTGTGGTGATGATGATGATGATGATAGTAGTGATGGTGATGATGATGATGGTGATGGAGGTGGTGATGATGATGATGGTAGTAATGGTGATGATGATGGTAGTAATGGTGATGGTGATGATGATGGTAGTAATGGTGATGGTGATGATGATGGAGGAGGTGGTGATGATGATGGTGGTAGTAATGGTGATGGTGATGATGATGGAGGAGGTGGTGATGATGATGGTAGTGATAGTGGTGATGATGGAGGTGGCGATGATTATGGTAGTGATTGTAGTGATGGAGGTGGTGATGATGGTAGTGATGATGATGATGATGATGATGATGATGGTAGTGATTGTAGTGATGATGGAGGTGGTGATGATGATAATTGTAAGCATGCAATTATAATTGGTTAATATCTATTCTTTTTTTCTTGATTGATATCAATAACAATGGGTAATTGTGGTTTAAAGTTGATGAATAAGTAATTATCATAAGTTTCCTTTCTCCTGCAGAATGTGTATTCTCTCCAGCAGAGAACATTCCTGCATCCATCCAAGAGTTTCCAAAGGCAAGAACAAGAATGAAGAGTGTAAAAAACTATTGGATGGCTCAATGGTAGGTACAGTGTAGAACACATTCTGTACATGTATTCCAGTGGGTTTTGTTTGGATAGCATATGTATTTCCCTCTTAATATCTAATTTTGTCAAATCGTTGTGCAAAACTCATTTGAAATGCTTTCAAGCCAACTGTTAGAATTTGTTAAGCTAGTTGTATGGGCCACATTGCTGTTGTTCACATGCATTTCAAGTGCTGGAATTATGTAATATGCATAAGCTGGGTTGTGATGCAGCTAACCAACAATCAGGTTCAAGAAATGTTTCCATGAATAATGGCAAAGTGCTCCCATCACTAATGAATCAGCATAACAAATTTTGCCCTTTCACTATAAAGTGTGTTAATTGTGGCCATACATTTTGTACGGCTTAAAGAGTTGTAAGTTTAATAGTACAGATGTTTAGTGAATGGATTAAGTGATGATGGTCTTTTTATTTACTACTGGTTAGGGTGAGTCCTGTAGATACAATCAAAAGGCATTTACAATGTCAAGGCAATCCGGTATCAGGAGTCAAGGATTGGACTCGGCGTGGGACATAGAAGATTTGGTTGCCCTTGGAAAGAAACTGAAAGTATGAATCAGAGTAGTTTAGTTACCTGATAAGTGGTAGTGTGTATATTTACAGGTAAGGACAGGCAGAGAAGTAGTTATGGCATTAATGGAAGGGTTTGTTGGAATATTCTATTGTTCAACTAAAAGATGGATGGATGGATTATTTTATCTTAATCAATACTCCACTATCAGCCAAGAGGATGGATTACATTTTATTTTACAGTTTGCAGTAATATGCAATTGTATTTCAGTGCTAACCACTTATTAACCGAGAGTGAGGTCTTTATGGGAAATATCAAACTGAGGCTGTGCTGTATTGGCCGAGCAATAGCGAGGTGTATGCATTGAGGATGAAGTGTGATATTTTCTGTAAAGACCAAACATTTGAGGTTAATAAGTATTTTATTATATGACCTTTATTTGAAATGTGCAAGAGGACCTTTTTTACTTCGCACATCCGGGTATGCGCGCGTGTAGGTCATTAACAATAAATCCGTAATGCCCATGGGCATTACAGGAAATACAGACCTTTCAAGAACCAATCAGAGCGCTTGTACAAGTTAACATGGCTATCTAATAAATAGTCTTATTGAAATGCCAGTCTCACTCAGAAATATCAAATTTGTCTAACATCAATAAGCACATGCATTTTTGTGGTTAGAACATTCTAGAATTTGTCTTTTAATTTCAGCACGGAGAAACCTATATGCGTGGCATGGTCAATCGTGCACAACTACAAATCACGTATGCTTTTTTCATTGAAAGCACTATAGTAGGGAGGGACCATATTACAAAATCTGGGTGAATTTTCTGCAAGGTCTTTACAAATTTTCTGTCATTGTATTCCTGAGGTGTATAGAGCTGGATTGACAGTGATGTTTAAAATAATGTAAATGGTCAAAATCAGTGAAAATGATATTTAAAGTCTGTGTTGATCGAGGCCAAGATCGCACTTTCTTCATATAATATAGGCAAGATTCCTTTTTCCTAAACAAATATGTGCACTGTGGCCCTAGCGTTCGAAAATTATATTTCCCAAACTTATTCGCAGGCTTGCCCATACTATGCCTCCAGAGAATTGATGAAGGAAGCCGATATTGTATTCTGCCCCTACAACTACTTGATTGATCCAAAGATCAGAAATCAGATGGAGATTGACCTGACTGATCAGATCGTGGTGCTGGATGAGGGTCACAATGTGGAGGATTCTGCCCGAGATGCCGCTAGCTACAGTGTAACAGCAATACAGTTACAGGATTCAATGAGCGATTTGGATAAGATGGGTTGGTATATAAACAATGGTTGATAACTCTAGATTCCACTAGATACAGGACTCAATGAGCGATTTGGTTAAGATGTGTTGGTGTATAAACAATCATTGATAACTCTTGGTTCCACTAGCTACAGGATTAAATGAACAATTTGGATAAGATGTGTTGGTATATAAACAGTGGTTGATAACTCGTGGTTCTACTAGCTACAGGATTAAATCAGCAATTTGGATAAGATATGTTGGTATACAGTGGTTGATAACTATTGGTTCCACTAGCTACAAGACGGTGTATACGGTTTGGTGTATAAACAGTGGCTGATAACGTTTGGTTGAGTTCTTGAAATGCATTACTACTCGGAGACGGTTCAGATGTTACTTTCTGATGACAGAAATTCTGTAATTAATAACGATTTTAAAAGTGTTGCATGGAGAAATTTAGGAATTTTATCTTTCTAATTATAATTATAGTGGAAATACTGAATTATTATTATTATTGTTGTTGTTGTTATTATTATTATTATTGTTGTTATTATTATTATTATTATTATTATTATTATTAT
>JANSTR010138506.1:0-11693 GCA_025434805.1 Antipathozoanthus remengesaui | reverse complement strand
CATTCTCGCACTGAAAGATGCGTGGTTCGACCAGCCACTGAACCAACCATCACAAGTTGGACTTTGTAACTGCTCCTTAAGCTGTTGGGAAGTATATAATTTATAATGAGAATAATTATGTGCATGCTAACCTTATTTCTATAGCTTAGACATCCGATCTAAATTACGTTTTTTGGTCGATCTCAAATAGCTCTAGTGATGTTATGAGTTTTAAAAGATCAGTTCAGTTTACAGCAAGATATAGTTCAATATGTCCTTTATACGTGCACAAAAGATATTGAAAATATAATTTACGTAATCGCTGAAGCCAAACGCTTGTTTTGTCAACGGTTTACATTGTATCTTATTCTAATTAAGTACCTTTTTACCCTTTTTCCGTCAAAGTCATTAGTGAATAAAATTCCCGGATTTTGTTGTTTCAGTGCACATGAATAAGTGTAAGTACTGCACTACAAACGGGGTTTCCATTTCGAGATTAACAGCTAACGCTGGCTCATTTAGTTGCACCATTTTTCTGATAAACAGACCTTATATGCTATATCTTCATTGTGGCCTTACTGTGTCTTGGTCTTGGAATGGTTCTCACGTGGCATTACACCACGTGCACACTAATCTGGATACTACTCACTTGTGCCCTCCTGGGGATGCGTTATGGCTTTAGCCAGCCTTCACCTCAATTTGGTAAGTCGGTAGATAGACAACTCACATCTACTCAACAACTAGAATAGTGACCTCTGACAGAATGAGCGCTCAAACTGTAGATAGAAACTGAGAGCAAATATTGTAATTGTTTCACTAGAAATCTCCCAGTATCAACAAACAATTGAAAAGAATTCTCATTTTATTCTTAGTTACTATATTTTAGTTTAATAAGTTAAAAGTGTTGAGAAGAGGGCATATTGCGTAATAGCCTACGAGTGAGATAGCCAATATTTAATGCAATATTTGCATTAAATATTCATCTTTCGACAGCCGAAATTTTGTATGGCATTTTAAGTCCCGCTGAAAACTCGAAATTAATCAACTACCTCTTACTTGTAGCCAAACATATTTTTTCAACACATATTCAAAATGAATTGAAACGATAAACAACCGTCAGTATCAAAATACCGTTTACTTTGAAAGAAAGTGGAACAAAAGCTGTTAAGAAATAAAAATTCCAACTTTCATTCTGGGCGCTAACGAAATTCAGAAATACACTGCACAATGCCTGCGGTTAGATTTTTTTTAACCAGCCAAAGTTTATCTTCATTTGTATCGCAATCAGACATCCTACCAGGCTGTCGAACAGACCACTTACTTATCACACTCTTAATCTGATTTTGAAATCAAATCCGAGAGAGCCGTGTATCGGTACGTGACGGGAAACTAGCACAAAACTCTCAAAGTACTGCGCGTGTACAAAGGACGAATTCACTAGGAAAAGGCTTGTTCTTTGCGTAAAGCAAAAAAAAACATTTATTAGGACAAACTACAATGTATTCATCTTCCCATGCCATATTTTAATGTAAACGCTTATATTTACTTGTAAAATACCTGTAGATTTAAATGAGTACAAGATTGAGGATAAAGAGCGAGAAAGTATACAGTCCTGATTGATGATTGACTAAACATAGGGACTTTAGTAGTATGCCCCCCCCCATTAGCGTAAATAGAATGCCCCTAACTATAACTCTGTTTCTCGAGTAGCGTTGAGGTACCGGCTTTAGTTGGGTGTAAGCATCTTGTGTTTTCAACCAGTCGCGAATTTTCTTCCAGGACAGTCTATACTGTCCATCGTCTCTTACAGCACAATAGAGACCATCTACGCCACCAAGGCGTCCTTCTTTTTCTAGATTGTAGTACTTCTCGTGGAGGTAGTGTTCTATCTCTTCCGCTATCCAACTCAGAAACTTGAACTACCACTTTGCCACCACAACAGGAAGATATACAACGGACGCGTTGGAAAATGTTTTCTAATTGAAGCGTAGGCAAATCTGGAGAGCAGCAACATTGGAAGAAGCTAACATTAAATGACTGTTATGGAAAGTAGCTATCGTTTCTTACAACCTTCTCGGAACTTGTACTAAGAAATATGCAACATAATTGGAGGTGCCAGTTGGAAAGTAACGTTAGTGCGCAGTTCTTAACACTATCTAGACTGGGGAGGGGCAGAAAGTGCCCGCGCCGATTTCAAACTTTCGTAACTTTTTTGATATTCATGTAATCGCCATCAAATCTCGTGACTTTTCCTCAAATTTATTAGACAACATTTTGAGTACAACATTTAGTGGTTGGAGTATCTGTTGTTGCCATGGTAACGGGTTGTTGAAAGGTAACTTTTGATAAATTTGGAGTCTTTCATAAATTTCTCAAATAATATCACAGCTGTCTATCAAAGACAACTGATTTAGTCCGTTTCTTAAATATTTTATGGTAAGGTTTAGCTATTGTGACGTTTGCTGACGTCATTAATATTGCACAATACCTTTTCCAAATTGAAAATGGCGGAATTTTTCTCGGTCTCAGTCTGTTCGCCCCTTCCCCACCCTGCTGCTTGCTATTTTTAAATATGTTGTGGTTCACTATCCGGCGTGGGTGCCTTTCCTGGAGTAAAGTAAGCCAATATAATTTCATAATTTTGTCCTTGGATAAACGTAATTCCTCTGTATATCGCAGTAAGTATAACAAACGTCCCCAATTTATAACAACATCAATAAATACTTCGTCGTGTACCCTAAAAAATGTTTCGAGTGGAAGATTACCTCAAATGGAAGGGAGAGTAGGAAGGCTAAGCTGTCTTGCAATTAATCTGAGTAGCGTAAAATCTATCTTCATTCTACTATATCAAATGACAAATGACCCAAATCCATGTTCAACTCTCTCATTTATTACATTATATCATTCACACATTCAGTTTGTTAAGATATGTTTTGTTTTCTTCGTTGTCTGATCAATGAATTTAGTCGCCTTAACTTAACCCTCTCTTGCTTTCCAAGTCGTGATTCCCAATGGAAATTCTCTGTAGCGAGATCATACACATTTGATCCGGGATAAAATCTCTCTAATTCTTTGATCCAATCGTTGACGACTTCAAATTCGTTGATTCTTTTCATGGCGTCTTCCAGGAAACAATCCACCTGTTGCTCGCACGTCATAAACAAGCATACGTCATGGTGCTTTTGGATTGGGTAATTGATTTGGCATCCACAACATTTTTCTTTCACAATCTCTTGAAGTGTTTCTTCAACCGCCCTCGCGTATGCTTTGTACTTTGCCTGCCTGAGAACACTGTTATCAACCCTTCTTTATAACGTACAACCTCTTTAATTAGAGAACACTCGTTAAATATCCTTGGACTGGATAAGTTAAGTCTCTTAAGTCTCAGTTATATAGTCTAAGAAACAAGGTGCGGTCTATAAGCAATTGAATGACACATTCTAATTACGCTTATTGGCGCACATTCCGATTCTGCTCATTTGCGCACATTCCGATTATGCTAATTAATACAGATGAACACTCATTATATATTAATGATATGCAAAACTAAAGTCTTAAAATGTCGTATTTTGCAAAGATGTCTGTCTCCTTCCATCCAAATGGAACGTATGCAAAACCAGAATCTTAAAATATTGTGTTGTCCTCTTTCCTCAATATTGGTTCTTCGACACGTCTTCCAAACAGGTACAGTTGTCGTACTTGCTGTTGCTGTCTCCTTTTCCTTTCTCGGACTCATTTCTGTGAAATTCATAATGTTAATAATATTTTGCTTGATTTAGCTTTGTATACTTTATCTTCTTGTGAACCCATAGGCAAACGTTCCCAGAACAATTTTTGATCTGTTGTCTCGGAGAGAAGAACTTGAAACATTGGTTAGAATTTCCTTCTTCGCTGCATCAAGATCTCTGTTCTGCGGCATTCTGTAATAATTACGCGTTTTGTAATAACCTACGCGTTTTGTAATAAGGGGTTGCAGCGTTTTGTAATAATCGTTGCGGCATTTTGTAATAAACTTAACTACGCGTTTTGTAATAACTTTTGCAGCGTTTTTGTAATAAGATCAAGTCTACGCAAATGGTAGTAGACACCAACGCAAAATGTAATAAAAAAGGGTTAAGCTGCAAAACCCTTAAAGTGCAAGGAATTGGCCATTACAGTTGGCTTTCAGTTATTCGAACCCTCAATAACTCAACATTCCCGCTTGTAATTCGAGCGAAGAGTTGTTACTATAGTGTTACTCTCATGAACCCTATTCAGACTGGGAAGGGGGGGAGGGCGTTTGAAGCCTCTTCGTCTTTGATCGTTTATTACTCCTAACCGATTACGTCTACAGTACTGGTACTTGGTGGCTTTTACTCAAATTTATCTGGGAACATTTTGGTGTAGTCATTATTTAGTCGTTAATTATGATGTTGCCATGGAAACCGAATTCTGGAGCACTGTTTTGTCCACTTTTGACCGAATACAATTTCCTTTGCATTTTTTTGCTGCGTATTTATTTCAATATTGTATAAATCGCTTATTAAAGTTGATGAATGAACTTATTTAGCAACTTTGGGTTTAAACAACTTTTTGCAAGAACTATAACATATCGAAAAATCCAAGATGGAGGCCACGGAAATCAATGATGGCAACTTTGTGGCGTCATGTGACGTCAGAGCTGACGTATTATATTCGCAAAGGACTTGTTTCGTGATGCTGCATGAATTAACAGGTGTAAGTCTCATATCCATATCATCTAAAGTTTAGAAGAGACGTGGGAGGGGTCATTTGACGACCAAAAAAGCCCAAACTCGAACGCCAGTCACATTCGAGGTTTTCACCAACTGAAACAAAATCTCAAACCGAACTTTTTTTGTCGATCCCGATAACTCCAGCTCTTAAAACCTCGATGTTCGCACTAACACTGATTTGTCTTCAGTTGGAAATATATATAACTATGTTACAAAAAATGTGGCGAAAATATTCGCTACTTTGCTACAACAAATTTCCTACTATCCGCGATTGTAATTTACATTAATGCTACATGTTATCCATATATTCTGGAAGTATGGTTTGTAACAGAACAGAAACTCATAAGACTTATGAGCTTCTGTTTGTAACAATAGTAAAACTCCATAGAATAGGTGACCTCCTTCTCTATACCTGTCTAATATTTTATGAACCCCCTTTTTTGCATAAAAACCTCGAACTCCAAAGAAAAATTGAAATTTTAAGTTTAAAAAAAATCGATTTATCTAAGTTCGGGTTATTTAAGGGATGGAGTGAATTACAAGCGGGACTGATGACTGTAATGGCAATTCCTTGCACTTTAACGGTTTTTGCAGCTAAACCTATTTTATTACATTTTGCGTTAGTGACTATTACAATTTGCGTAGACTTGATTTTGTTACAAAACGCTGCAAGAGTTATTACAAAACGCGTAGTCAAGTTTATTCAAAATGCCGCAACGATTATTACAAAATGCGTAAGTTATTACAAAACGCTGCAACCCCTTTTTATAAAACGCGTAGGTTATTACAAAACATGTAATTATTACAAAATGCCGCAGAACAATCCCTATGAGTTCCTGATTTCTTTGTCTTTATTGGTTAAATCCATTTGTTTTTTTATGTATTCGTGAAGGTAGGCGAATAGTAAAAATTAAAAGCCCTAATTCTTGAAGCCGAACGAAGATCATGTTAGTTTATGTTCCAGTGTTCACGTTCTTTCTAAAACCCCAAACTTGAGCTTTTCACGTTCTGTTTTTCAAGACGACGGTTGAAAAGTGGCCAGGTGGTTGCATTCCAGCGTGCGGTTATTGTTTTCAGCAATTAAGTCCATTGTTTTGTGCCGTTCTCGTTGACGTTCCCGTGTCGAAATGTTTCGTCAAAATATAAATCAACTTTCTCGTTTTGAGTCAACATTCCGCAATCTTGATTCTCCCACAAAATTTTACAGCCACAAAAGCGCTCGTAAATAATGTTATTCAGTTTCTTACATGTGTGTGCAGCACAGCTGCCAATATACAAGGCATCTAACATTTCAAACTTGAATATCAAGCTCATGATGCGATAGTTTCAATTAATTGCGAATAAAAAGCGAAACATGTGATAAAATAACCTTGCGAAAACATTTGATTGACACATTCCGATTATGCTCATTATTAATATGGATGCCATTTACACTCACTAATATGGATGATATGATCATTGTATGTCATGCATTCCATTTACAATAATAGGGGGGGGGGGGGGTCATACTACTACTGACATTTAGACCGAAAAAAGAAAGTTCTGCGACACTCACAGATACTCGTACCAGTTAGGATTTCCAGCCCTTTATGAGATAGCACTGAACTAGAAGTGCTGGCATAACCATGGCCATAATCATAAGACTAACCATAACCGTAACAATTAACACAACCACAACCACAACCACAGTCGTTATCATTATCACAATCACAATCATAATCACCATAATAATGTAGGTGCTAGGGCGTATTATGCACAAACCTCGTATTGGATTCCCAGATTTGAATACTTCTTTGAGTTCATTTTGAAACGTTTAGAAAATCAATTTAATTTGATTATGGTTTTATTTCTTCCGTACAGAGCGCATCTTGCTGAGTTCTGGTTTTGCGATAATTGTGAACATATTGTTGTCTAAGTACGTTCATATTTGCCCACTGTTGAACTGGTTGGTCTTAGCCATACAGGTTCTGTATGGAGATACCATGCTATGCTTCTATATTGGTGAGTGACTTGGTTCGATATTTGTGTATCTTTCCTTTATAGTGCATCATATGTTCTTGCACGGTCGCAAATATTAATTACTGTGCTATCAAATGCATTTTGTTAAGGCTGAGATAATAGTTTCGGATTCATAAATGCAGTTTTGATGAGGGAGGGAAGAGAATTGGGGTATGCTTGCTTCGCATCTGTAAGTTAACTTTTCCACTTTTCCTTTCCACGCATCTGTGAGATCGCTTATCCACTCTACCCTCCTGCCTATTGGTGACGTCGCTTTTCCACACTGCTCTTCTACAAATCTGTGAGGTCGCTTTTCAACTCTGCTCTCCTACGCATCAGTGAGATCGTTTTTCCATTCTCCCTCCAACACATCTGTGAGATCACTTTTCCATCTCTCATCCTACGCATCTAATAAATCGCGTTTCCACTCCCCCATCCTACGCATCTGTCAGATCGCTTTTCGACTCTGCCCTCCTGCCCATCTGTGACGTCGCTTTCCACCCTGCTCTCCTACGCATCTGTCAGATCGCTTTGCCACTCTGCTCTCCCATCGCTTCTTCACTCTGCTCTTCTACGCATCTGTAAGATCCTTTTCCATTCACTCCTCCCACGCAGCTATAAGATCGATTTTCCAATTTGTGATATCCTTTTCCATTCTCCCCCTTCCACATATCTGTGAGACCGCTTTTCTACTCTGCCCTCCCACGTATCCGTGAGATCACTTCCCACTCTCCCCTCCCAAGCATCTGGGAGATCGCTTTCTCGCTCTCCCCTTCTAAGCATCTGTGAGATCGCTTCCCATTCTTCCCTCTCACGCAGCTATGCGATTGCGTTTCCACTCTTCCCCTCCCACGGATCTGTGAGATCGCTCTTCCACTCCCCCCTCCCACGCATCTGTGACATCGCCTTCCCAGTCTCCTCCTTCCACGCATCTGTGAGATCGCTTTTCCACCCTATCCTCCCACGCATCTAAGAGATCGCTCTTCCATTCTCCCCTTCCACGCATCTGTGAGATCGCTTTTCCACCCCCCCCCCTCCCACGCATTTGTGAGATCCCTTTTCCATTGTCCCCCTCTTCCGCATCTGTGAGATCGCTTTTCCACTCTGCCCTCCCACGCTTCTTTGAGATCGCTTTTCCGTTCTTCCCTCCCATGCATCTGTGAGATTGCTTTTCCATTCGCCCTTCCAACAAATCTGTGAGATCGCTTTTCCACTCTTCTCTCCTACGCATCTAAGAGGTCACTTTTTCAATCCGCTCTCCTTCGCATGTGTGAGATCGTTTTTCCACTCTGCCCTCCCACGCACTGTCAGATCACTTTTTCACTCTGCCCTCCCACGCATCTGTGAGATCGCCGTTTTGTACTCTACTCACCTACGCACCTGTGAGATTGCGTTTCCAGTCTGCCCTCCTAACGCATCTGTGAGATCGCTTTTCCACTCTCCCTCAACCACGCATCTGTGAGATCACTTTTTCGCTATGCCCTCCCACGAATCTGTGAGATCGCTTTTCCACTGTGCCCATCCATGCATCCGTGAAATCGTTTTTCTACACTGCCCTCCCACGCATCTGTGAGATGTATGTCTATAGAATAGAATAGAATGTTCTATTAATATTTTTAAACGTTTTAGCAAAAGGTAACAATACTTGTTGCTGTTGAATAACAAGCAGTATATTCAAACCAATTATATTCAAATCAAGTGAAATGAAATTCAAATGAAAGAATAAAGAACTGCAATCGCAGGGATGAAACTGAGCGAACCTTCTCTTTCCCTTGAGTTCTGTGCCATTGTGCAAATTATTTATCTAGACGTCAATAGCACACTAACAAAATGGACATGGAAATCTGTATCGGTAGAGCAAGTGTCAATTTTTCCCCCTCTTGTTTTTATTAGTTTTGGAGCTAGGTATATTAAGGATTTCTCGACGATTTTGATTGATGTCAATATTCAAACGCCAGTTAGCTAGCTAGATGCATGGTAGCAATTTCAAATAACAAGGTTTGTCTGGACAATAGGATAGTTCAAGTCATCCTTATGTTAATTATTTCTGTTCTCTCTTACAGTTTCAAACAGGAGTTCACACAGCAAAATTCTACTCATCGGTAACTATGAAACTAGAATATATTTGGCCAGAGAATAAACAAGAATATTTCGCCACAATTAAAATCGAACTGGTCTACTGAAGACATAAAATGTGAATAATCTTTATTTGCAATAGTTCATAGCTTATAGTTCATAAAAACACTAATATAATTGGAGTAAAAACTAGAAACATTTCTTTTAACATAAGGGTGTTTAACTTTGTAAAATGACACCACATTTAAGGAAACTCCAGACCTTATCACAATAGTTCGTAATTATTTTTGCACGATCGCTTATTTTATTTACTGTTACATCAATAGAAAGTTGTTACCGCTGAAACAATTAGTTAAAATTTGAAGGAATGACGTTAAATTAAAAGTACTGAGAAGGTAAAGTGATATAAGCTTTATTGGCATAATATAACTTTTTTAGATATTGCCGAAGAATTCTTGTTAAAGAAAAATAAAACACAAAAACGATAGGATAATACGAAAAGGCAACTATGTGATAAATGTAATATCTGGAAAAGTGTAAGTACAGCTACTGCAAAATCGAATTCACCATATTGTGTTCAGCAATAAGTGCTGCCATCTTTAATTTTCATATTCATGTTTTCCTCAATCACAGATCTAATAAGCTTTATATTCGTCGTGGTGGTTCTTCCTGGAATGATGAATTTGTCGCGGTATATGAAGTGCACATTGTGTTTGCTGTTACTTGGCATAAGTATCCTCCTGGGGATACAGTTTGACGTTGGTGAGTGTCAGCAACATGCACAGTAAAAGGATGTTACACCAGCCAATTTTTGTGCAACTTTTTTCTCACCGCCATTGAGAGACAGGTTTCAGATGCCCTTACAGCGTGTAACAACTCTGCAATGGCTAAATTGTTGCGACACAAGTTGCAGCTAAATACAATTCTGATCTACTCTTCGCGACGATTGCAGCTATTTTTCTTTAAATTGCAGAAACTATTGAGGTATCTGGTTTTGTGAGACAAGTTGCAAGTTGCACAGTAAATGACAATAGAGGTGTGGTAACCTAGCATTTAAATCCTGCGACATAATAAGCGTCTGTTTCGACGAAACAACCCAATTAATTTGTACTCCATTAAACTTAATTAGAACAGAAATTAGTCTTACGTTAAGCATTTCTTTTACGTTTATTTGTTAACACCCGAAAAATTTGCCGCCACGTGACCAGACATGACAAGAGTTTCAGCAGAAGGAAGACGCGAGTTAGAGGTAAAGTACGTTTTTAAGAGGTGAGGCACAGCAGGTTCTGAATTGAGCTTATTTGCTTCGGATGTGGGAAATTTTTCTGCCTTCCATCCCTTACTTTGGTTGGAAATATGTGACCTTAAAATATTTTCTTTATTCGTTTGCAAACGAACGAGAGATTCCGTGTCGGTATCTCCTATAAAAATCAGAAAAGGTGTTCATTGAGTTCCGTTTTCACTTCATACTAATTTAAGCTAGACATGCACTGGTTTCTTGGAGATGAAGATCAGCTTTATGGGAACAGTTGACAAAATACACATGCTGCTAATTGCAGCGAGAGAAATGACACCAACTTGACTTCTGCTGGCGCTGACAGAGAAGTACTTTCTAACTCTTGGAAGTAACAACAAAGTGTATTTTAATTTAAATTGCAATTCCTTGATATGAAATGTGAAACAATTTGATCTGGCGAATATGTGTGACTGATTAAATTAACAGTTAAATAATCAATTCATCATTGGAACATCTTTTCAGGTAGAATTTTGAATACGTCTGCCGGATCAACATCACCCAACCAATCAGGAAGAGGTCTAAGCGATGAAGGTACGACAACTTATCACGTATGATGTGTTGATGGTGAATATTACATCTATATTTTGTACATAACTTATTCCCTTCTCTTATTACACTACAGTTAACTGTACAATAAATGGCTTTCACATCTGTTGTGTTCACCTGCTAACCTCGTCCTTGGCAAAAAATGTGAAACACAGAATTAACGTAATTGTTAAAACTAAATGGTTATTATGTCGACAATGGTTGACATTGCATCTTGTTCTAATCAAATACAAATACAATGTAATCAGTCTGTAAATTCTTGAATATTTTTCTGTGCACATAAATAAGTGTAGGTATTGAACTGTAAAACGTTTTCCATTTCGAGATTAACAACTAACGCTGCCTTATTTAGTTGTACCGTTTTTTCTGATATACAGATGTTGTATGCTTTATATTTGTTGTGACGTTACTGTCTCTTGGTCTTGGAATGGTTCTCATGTGGCCTTATACCACGTGCACACTGATTTGGATACTACTCAGTAGTGCCCTCCTGGGGATGCGTTATGGCTTTATCCAGTCATTACCTCAAGTTGGTAAGTGGGTAGTTAGACAAATTATATTTGAATAGACAACTACCTGTTCCTGAAATAAAACACAGATCAGTAACTGATCATCAGTAGGATACCTAAAATGTGTGTATAATTCTACAATTGGTTTCGGCTCCATTAAATCCTATACCAACTGTAGATAATTTTAAGAGGAGCCAACACCATGCACAATTACTACTGAAACAAACTTTAGTAAAAGATAAATGTATAACTGTTAATGACAACGCTTAACGCACGCTAAACCAGAAACAATGTAGAACAAACAAATAAATAATTCTCATTTTTTATTTATTTTTCTTATTTTAATAAATGAAGTGTTGCGGAGAGGTATATTTAACAATTAGACCTCGAGGACAAATGGACTAAGGCCGACGGCCGAATGGGCTATGAATTCGTAGTCCATGAGGCCGAGAGGTCTAATTGTTTTCGTAGAAACCTACAATGGTCTATCACGAAATCGCGCGTTGAGATTGGCTACTCTGCTATTGTCTAAATTGTGTTAGACAATGGCAGCGA
>JANSTR010138395.1:0-11693 GCA_025434805.1 Antipathozoanthus remengesaui | reverse complement strand
AAAGGTGTTCCTGTTTGTATGATACATTAGTGTTCTTGAAGGAAACATTTGACAATAATTATGTTATTAATAGCTATGCGTAGCTCACATGTATAAACCACAAGAACTGCATAGTTACACTTTCGTAGATATTGGACTGCACTAATTAGCATTTGAATAGATAGTAGGTGCTAGAAGCGGTAACGTTCGCATAGAGGAAATACATAAATATTATAACTATATAGCACTTGTATAGTAAACGTTGCTTGGATAAGCATAGCCTGCGACAGGCTCAATTGCGAGGAGAGAGAAAGAGAAGGGGGGAGCGGGGCGGAGAAGAAGAAAATGAGCCTGCACGGATGGCATTCTATCTCGTGTCTTGTGCATACCGTTTCAGTATGCTGAAATCCTAGCATTCCTATTGGTTATTTGTTGTCACGTAACAGCCAGTAGCGCTGCATGAAATAAAAAAAATCGCAGAGTGTGCATTGTTATTCGGAGATTTTGAAAATGGTTTTGGAAGAGTTTTCATTAAAGCCAGGTTTTAATATGAAGCTAAAAACGAGTGAATCTTAACAGTAAATAGATTTCTAGATGGATTATATGTTTTGGGAGTAATATCGACAGGATATGGCAAAATTATGATTTACCAAACCTTTGTCCTGGCAAGCGAGCAGGAATTCACCTCTGGCTCTGCTGAAAGCTGTGCAGGCCGTGGGGCCGCCGGAAATAGCACGGGCGATGATTATTCGACAGGATGGTTGGACCCTTCTATTAAGAGCGACGAGTTTTTTGTTGTACATGTCTGTCACTTTCGGGCTTCATTCTGTTCAGTCAAAACCAAAGCAATAGGTGAGTTTTCAACATTGATAGGGCTTGCAAGATACTGGAAACCTTCGTTATTTTTCTTTATTTGTCCGCACAAGTATTGCAAGGGCTGTTCGACTTCGAGCAATGTCAACTTGTATCCACTTTCAACCCAATCCTTGCGAGCAACTGAGCCAAAATTAGAACCAAGAAACCTGCTTTTTGTGCATTTATCGCCGTGAAGGATATTCAGCGACATTTTTTGCAACATCTACAGTACTCATTTGCTTTTGTTGTCTCTATATGTAACTTAGTTGGCATCTCAGTTTTTAAAAATTTTGTGTTCCATGCGGGAGCACCACACGAGGCGGTTTGTTTATTTTTAATACCACTTCCGACGAGCGCTGATTGGTTTAAAGTTGATAATTTGTTGGCAGGTCGGCAAGAGGCGAAACGCGAGATTGAATGCCATCCGTGCAGCTCTCTCTACTCCAATTCTCTCGCAAATGAGCCTGTTCGCAGGCTAGGATAAGTACAAAAATATACAAGTTTTATTACTTTCAATGAGTGGTAATTAAGTATAATTTACCCACAATTAAATTCAAAACCCTATAGTTCACTTAATGAACGTTCCAAATAAGTATCCTAATTTAAAAAGAACCAGGCTTGAGTTAAGAAACTGGCAGTTTTCCTCAAAATGAGGAAAGGCTTGGTCCATAAGTTACCGTACGAACCTCAACACGAGGCTAAGGAAGGGAAAAGACTTGGTCCATAAGTTACCGTACGAACCTCAACACGAGGCTAAGGAAGAGAAAAGACTTGGTCCATAGGTTACCGTACGAACCTCAACATGAGGCTAATAAAAAGTGTAATTATGTGGTGTCACATGGGAAAACGTACACTAACGGCTATCCGTTTAACGGATAATATTTAATGGTTATTGAATGGGTTGTGAAAGGTGTTTCAAACACTTCGAATGCACTAGTCAATTGGAACCACGGCCCTCCGACACCCGCGACATGGCAGGGAATTTAACATTATGCTACTGTTAAAACTTGTTTAATTCCCCGGGGTCAAATAGCCTGTTAAATAACCCGGGATGCGAGGCGTACATGTATGTGTAGCCTGTTAACAGGAACACGGTCTCCTGAAGAAAACAACTGGGCTTGTAATAGACGCAAATACTGCTTCTCTTATAAAATGATTACAGTTCCCTAATACTCTGGCAGTATTTAATTTGTTTTTGGAAGTTCTCACTAGGTTTTGCTTTTATTGAGTGACGATTATCTGCAATATCACACATTCCTGCCTGCAAGACTTTATATTAAAAAAAGAGTTTAAACTGATACTCCTGCCTACAAGACAAGTCAAGCGAAAAAGTATGGCGGCAAACTTCAAAATGGTCACAAAGCCTTAAAGGCCTATACTAAGAGTGACAGGCAGCTGCTGCTTCAAGTCCTCCCTACAATAATTGTCTCTCATACCTTCTGTGTCTCCAATCTCATGTTATCAGGTAGGTTGTTCGGTTAGCTGCAGCAGAAGCACCTCCTATTCTTAAGAGTGCAAACTAAAAAACGCAGTATCGATACTTTTAAATTTATCCAAAATACCGGTTCTAGCGCAAGAATAGAATAACTTGGAACCGGCTCTTTTCAGGCGCGTAGCTACCTGTAAGCCAGGTAAGCGCGGGCTTACCAGTTTTTCTGAAACCCTAGCACTTTTCTTCATCCAATTTTATTCATTTCGAAAAATGAAGGTACAGGACAGACAAAATGGTCCCACGAAATCATTCTGCTCGTCTTGTTTCTTCATTTTTCATTTAAAACATTACCACGTCACAAACATCGACATAAACGGCCGAAGGGGAGTAGTGCGAAACTCGACTATTATTTGGTCGGCTAATGCTTCGTCAACCTGTGAATCCGGGCTTACCAGAAAAAAAGGGGTTAAAAAAAGGGGTTGGCTGCGCGCCGACTTTTACTATATGAACCGTATTTGCGTGCAACAAGATTCCGAAAACATACTCATTGGAACTAGTGTCGTGCTTAGATAAGGAAACATAACGGGCAGGTAGGGTTGTTATTCTCGCTATAACCTTAGAGGTACCGTAACCATATGGGTCAGTCTCAGAATAAATTCAAAAACTGAATGAGTGGCCTTAAGACAATTGCGTAGCCACCTAAGGTTCGGAATCTTTATCATAACGGAGAAACCCTGCATAGGAGACTACACAAAAACATACGTCCCTGATACCACACAAAGTTGCAGCTGGGCAAGCGAATCTACTAACCAGAAAATGTAATTGCGAGGGCTAATTTTGCATAATTGCTGTGCGCAACTTGGGCGAAACGCTTGCCAGCGTCTGGAACGAGCTTTACAAGTTTACTATCACAAGGATTACCAGAAGCGCGAGAATTATGAGAAAACGAAATAGAATGTAGACTGCACTAATTATGGAAAGAGTCTGATTGTATTAAGTTTACTATAGGTACAAAGCGACGTGAACGTCCAGTGCGTCCAAGGCTCCAACTCTTGAGGTACTACTTCGCTGTTGTATGGCATGACACCAACAATAGTGACTTGAACTTCAATTTTCTGTTGCTGTTCCAATTCTCAGTTGCAATCAAATTAAAATGTATATATTCTATGTTACTTTTATACAAACGAAACTGCTTACTTATTTACGGCAGCAAACAATAGAACAAGTGCAATAGTTACAAAATTAACAATAAACAATAGCTGTGAAACTACAAAGGCTCCTGAGCAAAGCACGTTAACTCCTCGTGACTAAGTAATATGCAAATTATTAGGAACTGCAGGTTTTCACTGGAAATAAAATTTCTCAACATTTCTGTATTAAGAGACCAAGAAGAACTACGTCCTTCAGATGGTCGTTTGCGCATCCTCCTGCGAGGTTATAGAGGTGCAGCTTTGATGCGGTTCCACTAGTGTCAAATTGTAGTACCTACACCAAAAGTCGCAGACAGGAGAGGTTTTTGTGTTAAATACAACGACAACAAGAAATGAACAACTAAATCATTGTATTTATTGTATTATAGGTGAAAATATGAAAAATCGACGAGATATCCGTTTCTCTGTTTTATAGGCACTGCTTTTTTATATGTTATTTTATTGAAACGTTCAGTACTAACCGCAAACTGTCCATTTTGAGGGAAAAAATTTCCTGTTGTATTCAGCCGTTGAATTCATGACATAAATATAAACGTGTAGAGATAGAAAAGCAAACCATTTTAACATTCACTGTAATTAGTCCAAAACAATTGGTGCAGCATATCACCGAGATTAAAAAATACACAAAGCTGATTCAGAAAAATCGCAAATTTTGCTCACCGGTTGAACTCTCGAGAGCTCGTTTGTAGAGTGATTTGAATCATTTGTTCTACTCTGCTCTGATATGGACAACATCTTTGCTCCTGTTACCATCTTAGAGAGTCATATATGTAGATAATGTAAGTTGTTTAGTTTTCATTTCCGCCAATACCATACAAACATCGCAGTACACTTTCTCACTAATTTCAACCTATTGCACAATTTGGTGTCAGGTTGGTGTAGTGGCCATCACACTCCCCTCCCACCAGGTGTCAGGTTGGTGTAGTGGTCATCACACTCCCCTCCCACCAGGTGTAAGGTTAGTGTAGTGGCCATCACACTCCCCTCCCACCAGGTGTCAGGTTGGTGTAGTGGTCATCGTACCCCACCTCTACGTGCCATAGTTCGAATTTCTAATCTTCAACTGACTCTGATCCGTGGACAGAGACGTCGAGCAACTGGTCCCGTCTCTCGACGTGCTATCGGGGAACTTACAAGAACCCACACACTTATCGATAGTAGAAGACTAATGTGGGTGTTGTGGACTGTCACCTCATCGTCCACAACGGCCTACTGTAATTATAGAAACATTAAGCAGTAATCCTCCCTGCGCAGCGCTGCTGAAATCAGATAATTATGGAAACCTCGTAGAAGAAATCTTCGCCCTAGTCCAAAAAGAGCCTCTTGTATTTAGGAAAGCCTGTAGCAGTGTCCCACTCCCTTCCCTACAAAGGGACCGCTATAATCCGGTAATTATAGAAACATTGTAAAATGAACCCGCGCCCTTTCCTACGAAGGGCCTGCTGTAAATAGAGAAACCTGTAACAGTATACCTTTCCCTCCCCTGCAAAGAGGCTACTGTAACCAGGTAATTATGGAAACCTTGTAGATGAAACCCTCACCCTCCTCTACAAAGGTCTTGCTGTAATTGGCGAAACCTGTAGCATACTATAATCAGGTAATTATGGAAACCTTGTAGATGAAACCCTCACCCTCCTCTACAAAGGCTTGCTGTAATTGGTGAAACCTGTAGCATGCTATAATCAGGTAATTATGGAAACCTTGTAGATGAAACCCTCACCCTCCTCTACAAAGGGCTTGCTGTAATTGGTGAAACCTGTAGCATGCTATAATCAGGTAATTATGGAAACCTTGTAGAAGAAACCCACACCCTCTATTGTAATTTAGAAAACCTGTAGCGGTATCCCTCTCCTATAAAGGGGTGCTGTAATCAGGTAATTATGGAAACCTTGCAGCAATGTCCAACTTCCTCCCTTGTAGAGGCTATTGTAATCAGGTCTTTATGGAAACCTTGTAACACGAACAATCTCCCTCCTCTACAAAGGGCCTGCAGTAATTGGGAAAACCCATCCTCCATCCTCCCCCTAGAAAGAGCCAGCGGTAATTGCGAATACCTGTAGCAGTGTCCCTTTCCTTGCCCTACAAACAGCCTACTGTAATTAGGGAAACCTGTAGCAGTATCCCTTTTAATAGGGATTTTGTAGAAAGAACCCTCTTCCTCCCCTACAAAGAGGCTTCTGTAATAGGGAAAACCCTCCCTCCCTTACAAAGAGCCAGCTGGAATTGAGAATACCTGTAACAGTGTCCCTCTCCCTCCCTTACAAACATCCTTCTGTAATTGGGGAAACAGGTGGCAGTATTCCGTTTCCTCCTATTAATAAGAACCTTGTAGAAAGAACTCTCTCTCTCTCCCCTACAAAGGGCTTGCAGTAATTGGGAAAACCATGCAGCAGTCTCCCTTTCCTTCGTGGAAAGAAGCTAAATAAATGCTAAAATAAATTTCGTAATCTTCAAAACAATTTTGTAGTTGTTCAAGGAATCTTTTCAGGTTACTACTGTACTACTCAGAAAACTTGCGGAATAAGATTCATTCCCAGCCCTTTCCAAGCGAAGGAATAGAGGTAAAAAAACTCTCGAATTAAATGAAAAAACTCTTCAGCACAGTAAATAACTGCCGCTGAACTTATTCATGTATACGACATCAACAACAAAGTTTATTATCTAAGAATATACATTTTTCTTTTACAATGTGTTTTGTGGACAGTTTTTGGTAAAGTCCACTTAAAATAATCACAAGCCCAATCTAACTAGATGGCTTAGAGAAAATCTTTCTCTCTCCACACATATACATAGAACAATCATAAACATAACAGTATAAAATTTTAACAAAACTAATTTACATTTAATTAGTTTTCAGGCAGATTTCGCTGTAAAATATGCGCAATAGTGTAATTTGACTTTCGTTCCACTACTACAATTTATCGCTCGTCAGAAGAATAATTTCCAAACATTTAATGACGTCTCCAATCAAAGCTCCAAGTTAAAAGTTGCAAAAAATGAAACAAACTGCGAAATGGTTTGCACACACCAACGGACTGGGAAACAAAACAAAAATAGAATGAAAGCGAAGGTATTCCTTTGAAGTCCGACACAGTTCACCCTTTTTAAATCTTTATAATTTTGAGATGTGGACCTTGAAATGACCTTGCATCACCTACTTTGTTCCCCGTTAAATTCAATTCTTAATTTGTTTTATTTTTATACAGCTTCTCGTGAGACTACACTGACCGCTACTTAGTGCTTTCCCTAGATGTTTAGCCCCTGCAGCACCTATCTCGTTCTCCCATACAGTTAACCCTGTGAGACTACACTGTCCGCTACTTAGTGCTTTCCCCAGATGTTCAGCAACAACATCACCTATTTTGTTTCCCCATAAATCTAATTCTGTGAGACTACAGTGGCAACTACTTAGTGATTTCGTTAGATTTTCAGCTCCTGCAGCACCTATGTTGTTTCCAGCTAAATTTAATTCAAGCAGATTACACCGGCCACTACATAGTGATTTTCCTAAATGTTCAGCTCCTGCATCACCTATTTTGTTCCTCGTTAAATTTAACTTTGTGAGACTACATTGGCCACTACTGAGTGATTTCCCTAGATGTTCAGCACCTGCATCACCTATGTTGTTCCTCGTTAAATTTAACTTTCTTAGACGACACTGGCCACTACTTAGTGCTTTACCTAGATGTTCAGCTTCTGCTGGACCTATTTCGTTCCAATCTAACTTCAGTATTTTAAGACAACACTCTCTGCTCCTCAGTGCTTCGGCTAGGTGTTTAGTCGCTGCATGACCCATTTTGTTCCCCCTTAAATATAATTCTGTGAGACTACACTGACCGCTAGTTAAGAGAAAGGATAGCGCCATGGAGTCTGAGACATTAACACGATACCCAGATAAATCAAGTGAATAAAAGGTATTATTCAGAAAACTATTTACAAAAGTCTTATTTTGATATTCGTACATGCACCTGATTGCTAACATCAAATAGTTCTGATTCCACAGCTTAGTTACAATGGTCTTTAGTAGTTCCGCAGGATTTCTTGTGAGTGGTGTGTTTCGAAGAATACCAGACAAGAATTGTAGAACAAGACCTGAACTGCACTTCAAAATCTCCTCGTTTGTTCTCCTCTTCAACAAAGCTTTAGCGGCAAGGAACTCTTGTAGGGTTAAATGGATAAAGCAGTAATGTGACTCTATCTTGAACAAACCAGTTCTACAACAAGGTATGCAATGAAGAAGACCACCGTTTACCAGCTTTGACAGATCTTCTTCAGTCAGACCAAATATATCGAGGTCACTTTTCGTGAACACGTATTTCTTCTCATGAAGAAGAAACTGTAGAGCTACGTCTGATAACTTGTCCAACATGTGCGCAACATCTGAAGAAAACTGGGGTTTGGCTTCTATAATCTTGCTTCTGTATTCTGGATGATGTTTTAAAATAAACATGTCTAAAACTCCTTGGTAAATTTCAGTCACGGTTGCTGGTAAGTTGGACTCTCCCGCTGGATTGCTGAATTCGAGGTATGAACACATTAGGAAGCAGTTTACTGGAACATAACAAAACCCTAAAAGGTTTTCGTTGCCTATTATGTGAGCCAGAACGGTGTCTTTTAATTCACTGTTGTCTTTAAAAAAATGAGCGATGTATTCTTCGACTTTATCTGGTGTGAATCCTAAAATTTCTGTAGCAATGTCAAACCGAATATCACGAACTGCACGCAATTGTTGACTTTGTTCAGGTCGAGTAGTAACAACGACTGTTGCACTAGGAAGGAGTCTTCCGGCCATGATTTTGGAGCAAATAGCAGAAATACTCATTTTGTCGCCTTCTCTTGCTATCTCCTGAGTATCTTTGTCCTCAACGAGATGCTTGAATTCATCATAGCCATCCATCATAAGAAGCACAGATTTCGGATTATGAGATATGTATGTGAACATTTCCTCATCCAGTTCAGGGCTGAAAACTGCACAGTTTAGAAACTGACGAAGAGTTAAGGGCTGTTCAATTAAATTTAACTGCCGAAATGAAAACACGAAAACAAACTGATATCTCCCGTCATCAAAGAGGCTGCAACGAGCCCAGTCTCTTGCAATCTTTTGTACAAATAGCGTTTTCCCGATACCAGCCCTGCCGGTTATCAGAACAGTTTTCGGAAATTCTTGACTGGTGACAGAGGGCAGAAACAATTGTTCTGTACTTCGAATCAGAGTATTTGTGTGAAGAGGATACGCTTGTATCACTTCCCTTCTTTCCTTACCATGGAAATCATACTTCACACGATCACATTGAATGACTGGCTCGGTATAGATAGTGTCAAACTTGATGTCTACAATATCCGGGGATGAAAGTAGCTTATCCAGGTACTGTGTTTTACTCAGAATTGTCGATTTAAATTCTTCAATCAATTGCTGGACTCGCGATCGACGGTCTGAAAGCGTAAAATAAACTACGTCAAGTACAAGAATCCAGTTATTGAATTTTCGTGATAGCTTTGACAGGGTGGGTCGCAAATTGCGAATCATGATATAGTTTCACTATTCTAAATTATAAAGTGAATTAAAGCAACTTTGTTTAACAAGGGTAACACGCGACAGTTATACAACTGATAAACTTGTGGCCCTCGATACGCCCTTTACCCCCTCCCTCTGTCAGTGCTCCGTGTTAACAGTATTTCAAGCCCTAGCTACATGGATCAGAGGAAAGTGGAAACTGACGTTTGCTAGAAATGCTAGAAATAATTCGAGAATTATGGCTACATGTTGCGTCAGCGTACTTTCCAGGTTCATATTTTATTCTCGCACGAGAAAAAAGGCAGCTGCATTGCACGGTACACCAAACTTGCCTGACTGGCGTTTCACGGTTAACCAATGCAAAACTGCTGCATGCCAAAACCAGGTCTCGCATTTTTACTTAAAGTTTACTTAACAATACGATTTCATTGCGCAAAGAAAGCCTTTTAACGAACAGAGATGTCAAGGGCCAACGCATTTTGTTGTTAATTTACCTTAGTTCAGTAATAATTTATCCTACGGGCCCCACTAAATTCGCATCAGCACATATCCGTAATCGGTTTCAATTGTCCTTGAAATTAAACCATCCGTACCATATTTGCAACGTTTAGGGGAGACCTGTGCTTGAAATATTTTTAGCAAAACTTATTTTTGTATTTCTAATGTT
Organism: Antipathozoanthus remengesaui; assembly: GCA_025434805.1. Lineage (NCBI taxonomy): Eukaryota > Metazoa > Cnidaria > Anthozoa > Zoantharia > Parazoanthidae > Antipathozoanthus > Antipathozoanthus remengesaui. Next base: position 2,034 of record JANSTR010138395.1, on the reverse strand, counting down.
TTTTTGTCGAGCAAACGAAAGACTGTCCTGAACAGTGTCTGAGCTGTGAGCGCCTTAAGTGCTGTAACCTTCCGCAAGCGGAGAAAAGAAAAAAGTATGACTAGTGTTGTCATAGACAATAGTATCAAACATTTTGCAACCACTGTTGAGTTTAAAGTGGCAGTATGTCTTAAAGCACATCTTGTATGGCATTATATTTATTTTCTGGACTGATGTTGTTTGTGTTTGGCCAAAGTGAGCTGATTTCGTGTTTTCGATGCTGGTTTAGGAAACTTTTCCCGACATTTTTATCGGGAGGACCTCTGAGTTACACGATGCCGTAAGTGTAACAAAGTCAACTTACATGGTTTCACAATAAATAAACCTCGCGCTCTTTTGATTTAGTCCCTGTCGATGACTAGCACATGGATTGTACAACTGAGAAAACTCAAGATAAGCGAAATGGCCAGCAGGGGACAAGGAAGGACAGAAATATGTGTCCAGAGTAGATTTTCCTCCAAAATGGAGCTACTGAACTTAAAACATAAATCGGATGGGTAAAAAACTCCAAAACCTGTTTTTCGTTGTTTTGTTGTCTTTCTAGGCACTATTGTTACCTGTAATTGTATTAAGACGCGTGGTTTCAACACGAATAACACGTCACACAGACCTCTGTGTAACAAACCTCAACATGTTCTAACCTCAGTGACCTTCCAAGAACTGCTTTAAAGGATTAACCTACATATTCAGATCACTGCCTGGTTCATCTCTGAAGTTAAATTTAAATCTTCCATTACGGGATTTTCATTGTACTGTATTGTGATAATTGATATTATTTTTTGTTACAGCAATTAACAACCAAAATTTGTTTACTTGTTATATTATGTTTTATAACCTTTCAGTTCTTGTTGTTTCAGTATCGTAAAATTACTTATTAGAGATTAAAGATTATTACAGATCACGCCAATAAAGTTACTATAACGGTTACTGTTTTCCATTTTTAGTTAGTAACTCATAGTAAATAAAATGACTTGACTCAAGGTGGGAGCTAATTGTAAGTTGACAACAAAGTGCTGATTTCTAAAATATCAATTGTCATTACGTTTGCTGAGGAAAATGTGGACACAAAAAATCTCAAATTAAGAAACAATTCTGACAACGAACAAAAGTATATTGAATATCTGTAGCTTTGTTTGGCCAAATAGCCATCAGGATTTATAAAGCAGATGACAGGAAAGTGCATGTATGGAAACAGATGAAGCACAACCTGTATCTGTCTGGCATCATGCACTGTGCCAGATGTTACTTCCTTAATTTACTGCACTCGTCTATCTATTTCAATTCAGATATACTTCACCTCTTAACCATGCCACTGCTTCCATTAAGACTTTCTTTATCCCCTCTTGTCCTTCCTTCAAGTTTTGTTGTCCTTTCGTTATCTCTTGTTGTCCTTCTTTCAAGCCTTCCTGCAAGTTTTGTTGTTCTTTCTGTACATCGGCTAACCGCTGCTCAATACGTTTCAAAGCATCCGTAATTTCATCAAATGTTTTCATAATTGTATCCACGTCTTGTTTATCCATGGTCTTCCATTTCTGTATATCCGTTTTCAAGTCAGCTATCTCTTTGGCCATATTCTCATCTATATTCTTTACTGTACATGCAAAGAAAAGTACAAACTGAATTTATGGATGGATTGATAATTTTGTTATCAATCTTACCTTGAATAGTCAGTAATTCTGAAACACAAATGCTTCTGCACGGTGATACAACAAGATATTTTGATGATGAGCAAAAAGAGAAGAGAAGAGTATGAAAGGGTGAGAGAGAGAGAACAAAACAAAATAATTGCAACAAAACGAAACACACATTAGAAAATGAAAGAATTTAGACTAAAATCAAAATTAATTTACGAACCTCCTTTCCGTTCCCATTTTTTCAGATCATCTGCTGCACCTGTCAGACCGCACTCTCTCAACAATTTATCCATATGTTGAAAACACGTTTTAAACTTGCTGCTATCCAAGTTACAATGTGCCCATTTATTTCGTACTTCTT
>JANSTR010138285.1:0-11694 GCA_025434805.1 Antipathozoanthus remengesaui | reverse complement strand
AAATTGTTTTCGTCAACCCTCGGTTGATTTTATCATACGTTTTACCTACCCGCCGACGCAGTCTATAGTTTTTTTAATTCTTTTAAAGTGTTGCCATTTTCAGTCTCAATGTTCTAACAATAAATTTCTGATAAAAATGAGTGCATGTAGATCACACAATTTGCCAGGCACTAGTTGCCTGTAGCAATATTGGGGTGATCAATAAAACTTCAGTGTGGACAAACGTGTGCACAAAAGTTGCTTCAAAGATATTGTCTATTGTTTTTCTTGTTTCGGCTTTATTAATGAAACAGGTGTTCGATACCAGTATTTAACTATAAATATATTTATGTTTATAAGCATGACAACTGAATATTTTTTTCATTCTTACTGACACGGTTGCGTAATCATAACGGAGTGGGACGGATGTGTAACAAGAAGTGAAAAACCTTGCATTACAACATTCAAAAGCTGTGCTTGTACAGCCTTCAAAGCTATTATATTCTTCTTTGATCAAATGTAAAACGGATAAAATAGAACACATTTTTCGTTTCAATAAGAAAAAGCTATAAAGTACCTGTTTACACATATACTGAAACGTTTTAAATTATAATTTGTTCATAAAAAGGTTCACGTTTGATCTCACACTATATTTGGTTTTGCAGAATATTTGGACCCGCGACTTTATTACAGGATTTCATTGCATTTTAAAAACTTCTGGTGAGCAAATTTTGTTAACATGCGACATATCCAAAACAGGTATTCTATTGACACCATATACATGTATGTTACACAATAGTCTATTTCTGGTCCTTACGCCTGCTCACCGTGTCTTGAAATAAAACTGAAAAAATTAAGATCACCACAGAGAATTTGTGCTATACATTTCCACCGACTGCACTGCGCTCCGAACCAAGGCCAATTCGGCCAATTTGGGGTTTCTTCAGCAAAGAAAAATTGAAGTCTCTTTGTCTGACGAACACTAGTATTTCTGTTAAACTATTCACGAGTTACAGTTTATTGAATTATATTTTATTATTATTTTATAAGTACAAAAGTTGAAAGATAGATTACCATTTTGGTCGCCAAGTCAGTGCAGGTTTCGTAGCAGCTGCTCCCAGCAACTGGTCTCTCAGCATCTGTTTTGTATGGGCACGAACACGTTTGTTGTCTGGTTTTGAATGCTGGTTGCTCAGCTGAACTCAGTTTCCAATTATGACCAAAAACTTGTTATTGGTATGAATTAAAACTGTTCGCTACAGCCGTAAAACCGCCTGTAAAGTCATGAACTTTTAATCGTGTGCATAATGGGTTCTGAGATATGTGACTGTTGTCGGATTGGACCTTTTTCATGACTTTAACAACTAGAAAACTAGTCTTCTTTGCAAAAATGCCACGTTTGACACATGAGAGTATTTTTCATTCACTGACTGTTCATATACCACCCAGCTTCTGCTGATCTGCAAGCCTCATATTTTAAAATAGTCAGTTTCTTGTACTTCATACATTCAATCCACCATTAAACTACTTTACACAACTACTCGATCCATATTGATATAAACGATTTGTAAACCCGCAAATGCAAGTATAATACTGAAGGAAAGATCGAGGAATATGGCTCAGAACTGAATCACTTCCATCTCAGTGACTGATTTAGTTATTGACTGATTGCGTAAATTCGATAAACTGAATGTAATGAATAGAATGATTACTAGTGGCAAGTTCTTTTCTGTTTTTTTTTAAAGTAGTTTTTGTCTGTGTTTTTTCTGCTCTGCTCGAGGCGAGGGGTCAGGTCGCGTCGAATAATGTGATCGATTGGACTTTGCTTTTAGTCGCTTGAGCAAGCCACCCTTAATTCTACACTTGCTCCAGTCGAGTCAGCCGCTCAAAACCGGTACTAGTTAATGGGTTACTGAATTCTATTGACGCATTAGAATTCCACCCAGGCGAGTTGTACCAAAACCATAGATAAGTATTAGTTTAAGTAATGAACTTATTCTAAGCACGAAGATCAGGACTAAACGGTATAATTATATATTTTAGCTTGCAACTTTTCTATTCCAGCAGTACGGGACTGTGATCTCGTACTAAGGTATACCTGAAGGCACTTGAGCGATTCTCATTATCATAAAATCATTTCCTCTTTAAAAAGAAACAAAGTTACTTCGCAACATTTTAAAACACTGTTCACAAGAGCAGTGTATGCCAGCTGACCCTAAACAATGATAACCGCTTACTTAAAAAACTGACTTTATAAAACACTCTTCAAGTTTAACATGGTTTAAATGCATTACAGACGATCAGGGTGGTCGCGGCAACTACTCCAGCTACTATCGAGTTCAGTCATATATAACTGGACAAATCAAACTAAACGCTGAAAATCAATTGAAAGTAGACTGCGTCCAAATGCAGGTGGTTCAGTGTCTGCTAGCTGTTATGCAGTTGGCGAGTAGCTTGTCCAAAATACTTTTATTTTAAAAGATAAAATCCTGATATATTCTCTTTCTTAACAATTCAAAATATGCACAGTGAAATTGTCAGTCTCATTCATGCTCTCTTTAAACAAGCCTGGACAATTTTCATGTCTTCATAAAAAATTTACTGTAATTGTCACTCGTAATTGTATATAAAGAGTAAAGACACTGAATGAAGCACTGCATCTTTCTCATTACTTGCAAGCCAGTACTTGGAGTGTCTGTATTTCAATTTGGCAGCTAAAAGCAAACGATTTTGTGCTCGTTACCTTGTCAATTATCTCAGAAATGGGGCACATTTCTTAAGTTCTTTCCTATGTTTGTAATGATTTGTAATATTTTTACATCTATCATTTAGAGCCCCAAAGCGTTTTATTGGCATGTCAAATCTTTGTTCCTTAAACAATGCGTATAACTATCGACGCACGTGGCGTCCCAATGTAGACAAAGACAATTTTGGAACAAAGAAAGAAAGCTTACAACTCGCATAAAATTTTCTGTGTTTTCTAGAATTAATTACAGTCTGAAGATTGACGCCAGAAAAGTACGTTTCAAGAGATAACTGGGCCTCACATAAGGTTTATGAAATCAGTTACAAGTTTCAGGGTCAAAACCATCAACAAGACAGGCACTTAAGGGACTAGCCGATTACGGGATAAAGATATTAAAGTTATTACTATACATGTTTACACAGGTGAATTTATTGATTTTTCCTCGGTATTTATACTGTTTTGTTTTACTCCACGTGGTAGTGCGACGACATTTTGAACGAATTAATCCACAGTCTTTCTCTACGATTCACAATACCATATATATACTATACCTGCATGCCTGTAAATCAATACTTGATTATGTGTTCACGTCATATACTTGTGATGCATCAGCAATCAGCTGGGAGAACGATTATGAAGACACATTGCTTGTCTGATACAAAAACGGGATAAGTTTTGAAGTTTAGGAGTAGGGGGGTTTAAATCTCATTTAACGGATCATTTAACCCAAATATTTCATTTCTTTTTCTTCAGGGCGATCCACTCTGTCAATCTACAAGCCATTGCTATTATGTTATATTTTCTTTAGTGTAAAGACACGTGGCGGAGTTTAAATAACAATGGCAAGGTGAAAAAGTACGACCTAAAACAAACTGGAACACAACTCGTCAATTCCTAATCAGTCATACTCCATTTCATAGAATCTGGGAGTGGAAAGTAACCATTTTTATTTTTCCCAATGACAAAGGTAAAAACACAGTTTACAAACATGATTATTTTTTTCCGTGCAGCTAAGGATATGATGTGACTTTTAAATTCCTATGGGCCTTTCAAAGACAATTGTGAAATATCCTTTATTTTCAAGCTGTACAAAATGCTATGACAAGTTCCTTTCATTTGTAAATAGCGCACGTGTCACTGCGATCACTAATTGTTATTACACAAAGTCAACACACATTCACTGTGCCCAGGTGCATATTGATTCCTACAGGATTTCCGATATATAGTGGTCTGTTTCTTTTCCATAATATTACATCGGTTATTAAATAAAAGGAGAACCAGTGCGATCTTACTGGTCTTTAAAAGCTCCACAATTGAACACAAAAAATTTCTGAGGGAGAGTTTTTCTGCCTTATGAACGTCATTCGAGGTCCAACACCTTGGTGAAACGCATTGTGATTGGCTGATGGCAGACAATACTCCAATAGCCGCACAGTAACATGTTTGCGCGTGTTATATTTTAATGTTGAAGCCGAAAGATTATCTCGCGCCAAAAGGATGATCTATTGTTCTGTTCTTATGGAAACGATTTCTCAGCCAATCAGAGACGAGCCCAAATCATGAAAATGACAATATTGGATTTCACGATTCATTTCCTACAACTCAACAGAACGAAAGCTACTACAGTGAAGAGCGAGGGTCGAATCCTTGATCGAGACGTCACAAAACGTTGTTCTTTGCAGAATGTCATCGAATGACTGTTCATTTCGACCGATTTGTCGAACACCAGAACGCCTTGATATCACGCCTAGTCGCTCGATATGCCGACAACTTTTCGGGCCCATAGACCATTCACAAATGCAGTCAGATTTAAAGAGAGAGCTATCAAATATGAGTAAAGAAACTGTAACTCGATGGAACTTTGACTTCGAAAACGACAAGCCGCTTGAGGGAAGATATCTTTGGTGTAGCGTTAAAAGCAAGGAATCGAAGACGGAAGCCTTTGCGAGTTCTGTTTGTTGTAGAATGGAAGAATCGAACGGCAGTCGTGACGCAGAAGCGACAGAGGATCAAGGGCGACCGGCGAACTTCAACATCGTAGCTTCTTCGAAACCGGAACTTGAATTCTTGGCGACCGACAAAGAACTACCTGCGAGATGTTCTGCTAAGAAACGACCTTCATCGGGAAAGATTTCAGGTAATTCAACGCTAGTCAATTTTTGGTGTGCTTTATGAAGGGAAGCAGAACAGTTTAGTTTTGTAACCCGAGCGGAGATCAATGGGTTGTAATGAGAAAATAATAACGAGACAAAACTGACTACGAAAGCGCTTTTAGTATTTTACTTCTGACAATATGAAGTTCAACTTCAAATGAACGGGTCGCAACTCTCTATGATGGCCGGTAGAATGATTCTATTTTGAATTACCCTGCAGTTGACGATAGTCTTTAGCACTGTGACATAGTGTCAAATCCCACTTTTTGCTGTGATGAAATAAGATCCGTTTCTGCCGACGTATTGTCAAATTAGTGACACTGTGTTCTTATGAACATTAAGGCATGTAGTTATATCCTCTTGTGTCTTAAAAAAACATTTTTTTTTCTTACTTTTCTGCCTGCAGATTTTCTCAGGAAAAAGAAGAAGCATTCGACCGAATCTGCTGCACCCCTGCCGAGGAAGCGAAGAGCAAGACGCCAACAAGTTCAGTCATGTATCGAGGGTTTTTTGTGCACAGATACCTCGCATAGTAGTCAAGTAAGCTTTTTCGTTTCTACTATATTTTATAAGCTCGTGGAATTTCATCTTGAAAGAACAGTTCGTGCAAGTGACTATCGTTTTGGCACAACACTTTAGTTGTCGAAACCGAAAACAGCGAACTCGTCACGATTTTAGGCTTTCGCTGTTCAAAACAAAAGAAGCAGAAAAGGAGAAAACAATCCTCTTGAGCCTTGAGTTTTGTCCCTTTTATTATTTTCGTGATCTTTTCTTGAATGTTTTAGTCTTGCATGCTTTTGTTCTTGAGCTATATTATGATTCACCCATTTTATTGTATTTTCAGGGCTTTGAGTTTGATGAATATATTTTCGATCTGTTGTCATGATTTGGTCAGTTGGAGTTATATAATGCGCTACATTGGCCCTACCGAGCTAAATGGAGTAATTTCGTTCCCGGCTTTTTGCGTTTTGTATTTTGAAGCCCACGCGATATTGTGTGACTTGCTCCCAAAATCCGACTTCGACACTTTGCGATCTTTGTTTACACTGGCGAATGCAAGTGTGACCTTGCTTTGGACTAATTTTGACCTTGATTCTTAAGCACCCGCCCCCATCAGCCGAAATGCCAGATGGCATTTTTTTAAAAATCATTATATATCTTGAAGATTTACTTTTGGTACTGTCCTCCATATCTTCACATCAAAGAATGCTTTTAGAATGGTTTTGGAGGGAGTGTGCGGCGACCCACTCATAATGACTAATGAGTAATGTGGAATGACAGAAAACAACAGATGAAAAACAATTGGATTTCTAAATATTTTGTCTTTATACAGGTATAAACATCACATCCTGGACTGGAGATCATTGCTGCCTCAAATATTCATAAATGGTTGAAGACTGCTTCAAACTGAAGCAATGTACAACGTTGAGCCTGTGTTTTGTTATAAAGAAAATTCCCACCTTGGGAAGTTATTGATGAACTTATCAAAGATAAATAGAACATTGCTTCAGACTGAAGCTGAAAATTGTACAGAAATGTTAATGTTGTAAATTTGGGTCAAAGAGTGATGTATCATAGTGTGTAAAAATGAAAATTCTAACACAATATAAATGCCAGCTGTCTTCATAACATGCAGAAATCAGATTTATTATGTCATTGATATGAGCTCTTGGCTATTAGTTAGATGCAGTAAGAAGAAAAGCGAAAACAATTTGTAAATGCTCTTAAGTTGACTAGAAATTCCGAATTCCAGGCTCAAAATCAAATTTGGATTTTTTGCAAATTGGTGCTGATACGAATTTACTAAAGACTTCAGGTGTTTTCACTGTTGATTGTTGCTTTCCAGGTTAAAACTTTTGTTGTTTTGTTCAGCATTAGATCTGAGTTTGTTTGTTGTGGGACAGTTGATTTGTAAATATTCAGCTGTATAATGTTGTATACAAGTTCAAAATGGACTGTGCCTTAAACAAAAAATAAATGTCACACTGCTAGATACCATGTGGCATCTCATCATCTGTGTTTGATTGTATTTATTGGGTGCTGGTTCATGGGTCGTGCAATTTGGTCATTTGTTGGAAATCCCAGACACAGGAAGATTTAACTGTTTTGGATTATCATAAGACCCTTTGTCTATTACACAGTTTAATTGTCCTCTATCAGATTGGAAAAGATTGGGTCTTTGCAGGATTAATGCTCTAAAATATCTTAGTTATTTCATTAATGTTGTAAATTTTGAAGAGCAAATATATTTGATCAGTGAGGTGTTTGTTTAGAGAACAAAGAGATTGAAAATCCAGTCAAAACAAGTTTATTGAATACTGTCAAAACTTATGACTTGACATTAATGTACCTGTGAGTTAGATGCATGTATTCCCTGAATAGCTGCTATGGGGTAATTATATTTCTTGGGGCAATTGTAATATCTAAGAGTCTGTTTCTCTAGCTCTGTTGATATTTCCTCGATTTGGTTTACTAATATTTGTTGCATAAATTAATTTATCAAATTATGTTGGTCTTGTTTTTTAATCAACTATGTTTTCTGAGTATAGTTATAAGTTTTCTAGTTGTCTTATCCAATTGTCTTCAATTCTGTTGACTATAAACAGTGTTAAGTTATATATTGTCATATAGCCTAACTTGGGTTGTAATAAAGTAGCTCCGTATATGCTTGGTAAAGAGAATGAAGTTGAGTAGAGTTCATTCTCGCTTGTTTACTACAACAATCTATACCACATTTGGAAAGAATTATGAACCCAATTTTGCTACAGAAATCGAAGCTTGCTGGCTCCTGTGTGAAGAAATTGCTGGTTGACATTAACAGTTTGATATGTTTTTGTTTATAGCTACACTACAAGTTTACTTTCTCCATTGTAATTAGTATCAATAGAGAGAAAATTGAAGAAAACATGTTATGAACTAGCTTATCCATATGAAATGATACAAAATATGGCAGTTTGTCCTTAATGAAAATAATTGTCTGATATCATCTTCATGCAATTCAATTTTTTTTTAAAAAGCCTGGAAAAAAACTATACATTGGAATACATAAAGTGAAAAGGAATATTTCCTCATCATAATTAATGCCCAAGTATCTATAGAGAACTGGACTGATACACAGGTGGCCAAGAAGTTATTTTGTTATATTATGGGGGCTAAATCATGGAATTGGCAAATAGTGGATAGTGCAAGATAATTTGTTAACTATAACCAGCTAGAGTAAAATACATGAACAATTTATAAGAACAATTTGCAGGATTCATTAATTTCTCTTTCACTCGTATCAACTCTCGAAGCTTGTACAGTCACAATACTAAAAGTTCAGTATTGGCAATTAAGTAAAAAAATAGTAAGTTTGCCTCAGGATTTTTTCAAAAAGGAGGTGGACGGTTTTTACAATTTCATATTATGGGTCCCTAGGCAGAATAACTTCTATATATGCAAGTCAGACAACAAATATATACACTTATGGAGACTGAAAAGAACATAATTATTTGAAAAGCCAAGCAGTCCAGTTCTATATTTAGAGGGAAACTGTGAATGTACTCTCAGGTGCCAAATAAATGGGGGGGTCTAAATAAATGGGGTGGGAGTGGGAAATGTCCGAAAATTTTAATAAATGGGGGAGGTCAAAATAAATGGGGGAGGGGGGTGTGGGAATTTTCTTAAAAATTCCATAAACAAAGCAGGGATCACACGATAATCCTATATTAAAATTAACATATATATACATGAAAAATATATCTTAAAATCTAATACATAATTGCATCTTAGTTTCGTAAAAAGTGCAGTCATAAGTTAAAAATATGTTCTTTTAAAGAGCTCGGTTTTCAGGGCCTTTTTGAACCTTTCTACATGTGTCAACAATCTTAGCTCCAGTGCCGGGGAAGCGAGTTCCAGAGGTTGGGGGCACAGACGGAAAAAGCCCTGGAGCCATATGTCTTTTAAGGTGGTAGGACTGGGCCTTAAAAGTTTGTTTACAGATCTAAGATTTCTCCCTGGTTTATACAATTCTAAAAGTTCCTTTACTGGCTTTAGGTAGTCGGGTGCCATTCCATGCACAACCTTATGAGTGTATAAGAGAATCTTATATTCGATACAATTTACGCTACAAAACAATAAATTTACGACAAAGAAAAACACTATGCGTTAACATAAAGCGACATATCGTAAATATTATGCACCCAAGAGACTAAATATAAATTTTTACCCGACTAAATTTTACCCGACTGATTGACCCTATATTTTTGCTCGAAAAAGACTGTAAACATAAGAATAAGCACTCTTAACTGCATAAGGACATATTTTATCGGTAAAAACAAAAAGAACAAAAAGAACTAGGAATTACTCACTGCAAACATGATATCAACTGGCATCCAACACGAAAAGGTGGTATAGTTTGTTTTATATGTTGAAAGATTGACCTCACGATATCAAGTCCTAATCCACGGCCTTCAGAAATCTTCGAAAGATTGGAAATGTGTAGAGTGAGACGTGGCCACAGTTTTGAAAGAACTATTCGGTATCCGAGCAACTTAACAAAAAAAATGGGATTTTAAAGAGCTGTCTTTGAAGGAATCACAACATTAAGTTTCCCCGCTCAGTAAATAGCCTAGACAAACATACAAAGTGATAGTTTAAACCTTGGAGTGCAGGAAAGGGTGTCACAATGAATAATAATCAACTGGATGGACAAAACATGTACGTCCGTTTGAGTCAGAGAGTGTTTTTAATTGCTTTTTTTTTTGCAAGATTTAAAGTTGCACGTCTTTGTTTTTTATACCGACTATACTACCGTTTGAGGTTTTGGTTCGAAATTATTATCAGCAATTATATAACAAAAAGTGATTCAAATGATATGATAATAATGAAAGAGAAGAATATTTTAAATTCTATTTTTAGTAGATATTAAAATATTTTTAAATCTGCAGTTGGACAGACCCCAGTCAGTTTTAAATTTAAAAAAATAATTGACTATAGTAGCGAACTGAACTACGTTTTCTAGTTGTTTCAATTTGAGATTTTCATTGTATGCTCAAGCAATATACCAACGAATTTATTTCCAGAACGTGTTACATTCAGTACTAGGTATTCTGGTTAAACATTTCTCTCAAAAATATCTTTCGTTTGTTTTCATATTCAACTGATCTTTTTTATTTTATTTTTCAAATTTAAACATTGAAATTGAATAATTTAGCTTTGATCACCTTTGCTGTTTTACCGTGATACTATTTACTGTTGACAACTGAAGACTGCTTCCGTGAGATAATGGCATATTTAAAGAGGGATTCAAATCAGGCATATATTTGTGTTACGTTACTCTATACACGTTTAAACATACAGATGGTTCTACTTTGTTATCAACAGCATGAAAACTCGTGCATCAGTTTGTTGTTTCGTGTATCTTCTCTGTGCTCTATTATACTCCCGAAATCACTGGATTTTTTTAAAATGCTGAATTGATATTTCCAGTCGTGGTATGGCTTCAAAACGAAATCCTTAAGCCTGATGAAGTACTATATTCGGAAATTCCGTTTTATGTATTTTGTTGTTATTAAGCACCACAGTAATTGGTTTAATCAGCTGCCCAGCTGTTTTGCACCCGTTCCTGTTGAAATGCTTATGAGAGCTAACCGAATATAGAAAATGCAAAACAGTTTAGGGAACTGCACTCTTTTATTATAACTGAACCTTTTTATAGGAAAGTTAGGCTGAAAATCTGCCAAAATTTATTTTAAGAACATGCTAAGAACACACCCGAGGCTGAGAAATGGCCGAGAGTTTTATTTTGTTACATTACGGCACAAAATCATAGAATCGGCAAATAATCGATAGTGCAACATTATTTGCAACTAGAGTAAAATACATTGACATTTTACAAGAGCAATTTTCAGGACTCGTTATTTTCTCTCTTACTTTATCTACTTGTATATAAACTATCGAAGTTCGTTTCTCACTTCGATACACCATGCCAGTGCCAGTGGCAGTGCGTGCGTGGTTGGCTCAGTCGCTTAGATCTCTGACTGCCAATCCAAGGTCCCGGGTTCAATCCCCGGCCTTGTCGAGAGTTGAATTATTTCAGGACCTTCTTTCGCCACACCGTCCGCGGACAGGGACGTTAAACCGTTGGTCTAGTCTCATCAACATTCTACTGGGGGACTTAAAAGATCCCACACACTTCTCGAGAACGTACAGCCTACAGATTTCATCTGGTTGTCGGACTGTGCTTTCGAGGTAAAGCATGGACCGTATGGCGGCTGCCAGAGGCGCCTGTGTATGCTTTCGGTTTGATCTCGTGACCTGCAAGTGCTGAATAGCCTCGCGGGAGCACTTGATAACATGTACATACTACTATACTACAACCAGTATATAGTGTCTGCACATGCAGCAGCCAGTGGCTAAATTTTGTTTCCATGAAGAACATTTGTTCTTGAGAAAAAACTGAGAAAATTGGTATACTGACACCAAATGCGTATGATTATAAAAACCTTATAAGATTACCACATTTGAGTCTAAAATCCCACTGAGATGTTCTTAAAATGCCAATTTAAGTGCATCCAGCCTCGGCGCAAAAATACTGAAATGTTCTCATAAAAAAAAGTCGAAAATAAATGCTAGTCATTCATGCCGACGGTCTTGAACTCATGCAGTGTTACTTTGTGTAAGCCGGTATTAAAAACTGAAAGTTCTGGAGCTGAACATTATAGTTTTAAAATGACAGATCATCTTAGTTCAGTTTTCAAATACAGTGAAAAACGGTAACTTGTATGTACTAGTAGCATTATCAGGGGCCACGGAGCGTTTTTAGAGTGTGCGGGG
>JANSTR010138174.1:0-11694 GCA_025434805.1 Antipathozoanthus remengesaui | reverse complement strand
AGAGAGAGAGAGAGAGAGAGAGAGAGAGAGAGAGAGAGAGAGAGAGAGAGAGAGAGAGAGAGAGAGAGAGAGAGAGTAGAATAAAAATGACGGACAAAGAAGAACAACCAGTGACTATATAAAAATGTTTAACAATATATATAATGTGTGTATGTGTATAATTCATCAGGTTTACATAATTCTCTTAATTCTCTTCTGCTATATTATATAGTAGAAGGGAATATTTCTACCATTTCTACCCTTTAATTATCAAAACACCGAGTTTGTTTGGTGTCTTCTATTAGAACTTTGTTAACATATTGTGGTTAAAATTCCTAGTTCGTTCTTTCCTATTGAATACAAATAGTCAGGAGACGTCACACAGACACGTGGAAATGGCTGCGGAATCAATCTTGGAATACACTCTTATAAAGACATAGCTCTCAACCTTTGCAGTAGCGTGATTTGAACTCTGAATACCAAACAATAGTTCTCCAACACATCGACTCTGATTTGATGTTTCAGTATTTGTTGTGCACTGGGACCAATATATATCTGAAGTAAACATCATCCTCTAAATTATACATTTTGGAAATGAAATATAACTTTTACAATTTCCAAAACAGTTAAGGTAGAATGGATTACGTTTTGGTGCATATACTTACTTCTTACTGTACAGAAATTTCAAAAGTTGTGAAGTCAGTTATCTTGCAAATACGATCGAGAACGTACACCTGATTAGCAAGTTTTGTGAAGACTAAAAAACTATCAAACAACATTAAAGCAGCCACAAAGATGTTGCTCGCGTACAGATAGTTTGAAATGCAATTCTGTGAATGCTCTATATTTCGGTTAGACTTTACCGAAATCTCCTTAAAATTTTGTTTCTTTTCAGGCAGTTTCCATTATCAGACCTGTTGGACAAACATTAATTTTGAAGAACAACGAACATTATGAAAACCGAAAGACCGTATCCTCACTCCTGACAGAACTAACAGTAACATGCAAATGACACGTCAGGGAACGTGGTGCTTTGCAGAGAAGGAAGAAAGTCCTAGTGCTTGACTCTATTATAACATTTTATCCATAATTATTCGTTATGCTTTACAGTAAAATTTTGTTTCTGAAAAATAATATTTTTTATTTGTACTCTATATATTTCGGTGTCATAGCGAATATATCAGAAATATAAGCAAGATTATTAGCAGTGTTTAACAGCACAATTTCTCATTTGTATATATATTTTCTCAGGGAATAAGAGGCTGGTTTTACTGACCAAACCACGAAAGTTGTTATGATTAAGTCATTTGATGAAGACATTTTAAATGGCAGGCACAGTTGAAGTTTGGATGCATTTTCCTTGACAAAGTTTTTGCAAAATATAAAATACTGCTACTGCTTATACTGCTGCACTCTTGTTGCAACACAATCCGTTTTGTTTTTTAACTTACCATTTGATTTTGGCCACTAAGAAAACACAAGTGACAAGAGAACACCAAAATAGCACATTCATAAGATGCATGATTTTGAAAATCAGCTGGGAAACTGCAATTCGATCACATATGGTTTTAAGTCTCATAACAGTGAAGAAGAGGTGTGGATTATAGTCTGCAAACTTGGCCATTTGAATTGAATAGGACGCAGACTCAACTAGTCAAGCGGTCTATTCTGAAATGTTTTGTAACAGCTAGTACTTCACTCGTGATTAAAACAATTCAATGGCGTTTTCAGACATATGCTTCTTATTTTAAGAAGACTGAACACATAACCTGCTAAACGACAACAATCTTTAATACTCCAACTATCCTTAATCTGTTTCCTTCTAAGGCCTGTGTGACAAACAGAGATATTGATAGGTGTATTGATACATCATTCTCCTCTTTCCTAGTTATGCTTGTTTTTGTCTTCGGTCTTCTGCCACAACATTTCCGGCAATCCAGCCCTCTTCAGGTGACGATTGTACAGTCACATTCACCTGAAGGGGACGAGATTGCCAAAACAAAGACAGAAGACAGAAAGCACAGTTAGGAAAGAAGAACACGTCATAAAAAATGTCGCAGATCAAAGCGAGTGCCCAACATAAGGAAGACACTATAAAGATATTGATACATGGTGGTATCAAAGAGCCCTTGTACAAAATTGTCAATAAATCTGATGCGTATCTTAGTGTAAATTTACTGACAAATATTCTTTGCTATGATTGTCGATATTTAGAGCAATGAGAATCAAATAACAAGTTATATATTTCTTACTTAAACTTGTTGTGTTCTGGTGAGGGTGCCTCGAGATAAACATGCAATTTCCTATGTCATGAACCAGAAAGAATTGTTTTGTCCAAATAATCAAATGTTTATAACCATCCAGCAAGTTATAACTCACTCAGTGCTACAAAATTGTGAACATGAACAATTCAATAAACTGATGGATTTCAGATATTTTGATGGCTTACCATCACCATTAGTTTCGCACAAAAAGCAATCTTGGATTACTGAGTTTACCATTCGAAGGCCTACCTTTGGGCTCAATGTCGCCGCGATCGGCGACAACATTTGGCAACATGCATTAAGCGACCTTGGCATTTCTCATTCAAATTTATATTTATTATACTAGTACAACTGAACTGGCAAAAGATTTTGATTCACAATCACTAAAACCTGGTAGATCCAATTTATCGAAGCTAAACTCTAAATATATAACAAATTTTACCGATTAATAGATTTGGTTGTTAATTTTTTATAGGCGAAAGCATGAGGTCGAAGCTAAACAGTTGATAGTGGAATTCATGGATACATTTCAGGAATCCTACTGATAACACTTTACTGGTTTTCGTTTTTGTTTCAGAGTATACAGTTTTCTTTACATTCTAAATATATCTGATATATTGCATTTATTGTATTGTGGTGTTCATGATTTGAAGGATTTTACTTGCTTTACAGCTGCCCGTTTTAAAAGCTTGATTTAAACTTACATCAGTGTGTTTCATTTCAAAAATGACTGACTCATATTGAATATTTGATATGAAGCGAGTTTACAACAGCCACTCGTCTCTTTCATATCATTTGGTTTCAGTGCATCGAGGTTAGTCTTTACAATATACATTTGGTATACTTTATATCAAATGTCAAAATGAAATTCAAGAATTAAAGATAAATACTATAAACTCAGGATGAAAACTGGTCGAAAGTGTAACTAGACTTGTTTATAGATGTGCAGAAACTACCGTCGCAGCAGAGTATGCATAATTTTCTCAAGATTCTCGAGATTTCTTTGTTGCAAGACTACCACTGATTCTGGAACTGATCAACTTAATTACGTTAGATTGTAAAGATTCTTGGATTTATTATATTCAGCAAAAACAGGTTCTAACAAAAACACGATCCTTTGATAGTTTAACAATAGAGCGTATAGCTTTCTAATTGCTAATTTTGAGTTTAAAGGTATAAACTTATCAGTTGAAAGGGTTCTATAAACAGTGGAATATTCTGTCACATGCTAATTTTATATACTTATATCATTAGTTGACACGGTTGTTAAAGTAGAATATGTTATTACTTTTCTATGATTTCATAGTATTCAAGTGTCTTTTTCGTCCTATGCAAATTTACAGCTACTTGTTAGTTTACAAGCTCCTCAATTTATATCTTCAAATTCAAGTGAATTACGTATCTATATATTTTGATACCAAGCCGAGGGAATTTAATAAGGATCGTAGAGATATAAAACAGGCGTTAGCAAATTTGTATTCTTAGTCTTACCGGGTTTTGTGGCAGACTACAATCAGGATTACAGAGTATTTCCAGGGGAGCAAGGTCCACGTAGACATCGCCATGAGGCATGAATCACTTGTCAGACAAGAATATACCTTGGCAAACCTGAGCGCTTACGGTAGAAAACAAGTAGAAGAACGGGTTACGTACCTTTTATAAATACTTTTAGGAACTGATTCTTTATTCCAAGGGCGGAAACTAACGCCCGCCATTGTTGAATATTTACTGTCAACTGGCTACGGCGAGCTCACAATACTACTCTTTGATGAAACACACCGATGTACACAACCATTAAATGCGATAATATACATCCCAGTTGTTTTCGACTTGTCTGCGTTGGTATTTACGTCATTTGCTCTAAGTCTCTTGACATTTCAATCAACCTTTTCTCTAGTTTAACGTCGCCCTTCACAGTTTGTCAACCAAGAAGACAATATTGTCAACACATACGTAAGGTGACCCAGGCCGGCCAGTTCCATCGGTGAATTGATTCCTTCACCACTTTTGCAAGTATACATTAACACTTCAATGACCTAAAATTGTTCAGTTTTTGGAATATAATTTTTCAATGCCTTTCTTCAACCGACATCGGTTGTGTAAAGGTATTGCATATATGTTCAAAGTAGGTATTTTATGAATGTTTGCATTGGCTGCTGTGACACATTTTGATTTTCTTTTGACATCCATCAAGAACTGGATTCGTCCAAAGGCACTTTGGGTAATTATCATTTATCTAGTTAACCGGAAAATAAGCACGCCGAATTCTGACCAATTAAACATACATTCAATTTCCTCCACTACCCTTGATGTGCCCATAATAACTCATTCAATTATTTACTCATCAAAACGTGAGACAAATTTGATTCAAAATTTCCTTAATTAAGGCAGACAAAGAGTCCATTCTCCTCCAACAATTCTAAAACTAATAAATCAACTGTGGATAGAAGAGGAGTGGTTTAAATTCAACTGCCCAGTAATTTTTTAGTGAAACTATGTCACTCTCTCAGGGATTGAAAGGACACCAATGGACCACATTGTTATTTGCCTCAAACTTCTGTAGTAGAGCACTCCATTCATCCTTTTTTACACAGTGTGATTGGAGTCTTTTAGTTTACGGCAGGCTTGAGTTCTTTATACAGTAAACCGTTATCTTCTACAGCTCTCTGAATTGAATCGAAGCATTTTCTTCACCACCCCTTTTGTAAGATAGTTTACAAACTAAATCCGAAACAACATAACTACTGACTAAAGTAAGCCACTGGGTTGGTGACTATCATCATCTGTGCAGTTCAATGGAAGAGTCCTTTTTGAACATGCGCAGATAATCTGTCGGTAGTATGGATATATTTTGCTCATTCTATGGAAATTCTAAATTTTTAAAAAGGAATCTGCTGTACCAACATTATTTTAATATTAACCGTTACTGTTGGTTAATCAAAGGAAGAAATTCCTAATGACAGTAGTTGGGCTATTGAGAGTTGGCAGGGTTGATTCTGATGTGGTCATACCTTTTTGAATTCTCTGTTCCACCTAACCGATTTTAAAATGCTTTCTCATTCATTCTGCGAGATTACTGTCGCTTAGTAGTTCGTTTTCAATTTTATGCTCTCCTTATAAATTGGGCCAACAACATGTACATTCTTGACATTTTCGAGACATTCGACATAATAGAATATGATAATCGCCTGACTCTTCTATAGTTCCTCTGTTGTTGTAATATGCAATTGGATGCTAAGTCGTCATGAAATTGCTAGGATCTTCAAGAAGTTAGAGACAGATTCAGTCTCAGATGTACCTAGCCCTGAGTTTTAACTTATCAAGAAGAAAATTACAACTTACGACATCTCTTCTGCGACGGCTACATTGACTAGCCTTCTGTTTTGTATTTACATCATGGTGGCTTCTATTATATTCAATTAATCTTCATTAATCACTTTCATTATCATAAATATTTGGTTATAAAGCTGCAGATCTTCCAATTCTTCCACAGTTTTGTATACGTGCAAAGAGAAAAAGCAGCGGAAGTCTCAGCGATTATATACAGTGCCGCGCGCAGCTAACCAAAAACATCATGACCTCGAGACTATGATGTATTAAGTAGCGTTGTTGTTATATAAGAAACGTTTTATAAGAAACTTTGAAATTTAGGATTTGCACAATGGTACACTTTGTTTTATGTAACTTGTTTTATTAAAATAAGCTACATTTTTAGGCCATTTCTCGGTGTGACATGGACTCAGTTAGCAGTAAGCTGAAAATCATTCTCAATGGGCAGCAATAAACCAGTACCAACCTGCTATTAAAGTACCGCTTTCATAATCCCTCTGGTTTAATTTGGGTCAGTATCAGTTTTTTCAGGTTGAATCCTGATTGCTCAGCTTGGTTATTGCTTGCTCACAAGGTTCAGCTTTGCTCCTTGAGTATATTTTCCGATGAAGTAGACAAGTATATTTTCTGCATTATACAATTTTTAACCATATTGCTTAAAATGGCTCAAAATCTTGCTGACAACAATCATTTACTGGCTACCAGGTCATGTCAGCGATCAATCACATATGGTCACATATAAAACTGAATCGGTATCACATGACAATGATACGTGATCATCTGCACGCCTTTCACTGGCATGGCATGCAGCGTGTTTACTGTATTAGTCTACACTTACAGAACTCTTCACGGTCAAATATAACCATAACCTTAATTAAAGAAAATATTTGGGGACCTTGTCTAACTCTTTAGCGACTACAAAAATAGAGATAGTATATAGTAAATTGGCGCCGAAAGTCTTTTTAGCGCTTTCAACCACAGATAGGCTGAGGTACTACTTCATTCAATATCAACCATATTCTATTCAGAGACAACAGACATCGGAACAAAAACAACAGCATCACGTTGACATCGTCGTAAACAAGTGCCAGTCGACGGTCAACTTTGAACTTTGCTTTGCATAATTGTCAAATGAAAATCAGCCGATATTTATTAAATATAAACAAAACATATTTATATTTAGTAATAGTAGTAGTAGTAGTAGTAGTAGTTGTAGTAGTATATACGTAGTTGTAGTAGAAAATTAGTAATATAGTAAAGCCATTCCCAATTAAAATTACTCAGCAGTAATAGAAATACAAAAATACCCAATATGCTCCAAATACATTTGTTAAAGGTGGAAAATAAAACTATTAGCTGAATTGGTGCTTCATGCAGTAGCTCCTCAAATCAGTTGTCTTGCATCTTGATAAAAATAGGCAGACAATCAGGCGGACGGAAGAACTTACAAACAGACAAAAAAACGAGTTTGCATGACCTCATATCAGGTGTCAGGCTGGGTTCAAGGAACCAGATGGCTTGAAAGTGAAAACAAAACCGGCTGTGGTTGAGAGAATATGCGCTGTGGTGATTGTTTATAAAATGGTGTCTGAGTTGGCGGTGCACAATTGGTAAAGCAGCAATAAAGATCATGGCCGGAAAAGCAGGTTAGGTATGCCGTTTCGAAATCACTTACAAATGGATCTGCAGGTAATGCAGATTAGAAAAGAAACACGCACGTAAAACTCCAGAGATACTATAGAAACTGTAGTGAGACGAGCAGAAGTCACAGCTCCATGCAAGAAACTTCAGTAGAGCGTAACTTCTTCAAATATTTTCCGCTATGACATATATTTGGCGTGCTTTCATTATGATGAGGGACTAGTTCATCATATCACATGACATCGCTTGCATAAACATTGCGTGATTGGAGCGTCAATTTAATTAAACTGATGGGAAACTGTGTCAAGACTATAGATGGTGTGCACGCCAAAAACTGCCGGAGAACAAACTGATATTGGCGTAATATTTTTCATATTCTGTATAGAGCAGTAGAAAGTGTACAAATGACAAAAATTGTGGGTCAATGGGGTATTTTATAACCGAGCTATTGGTTAAATAATATTCAAAACATTTACTCTAATTAGTATGCGGCGGCCAAGTTGGTGTACCACTTTGGTTCACCAAGATGGCGGCCAACATCGAAGCTGTTTTTTCCAACCAAAATGATTATATTGGGTTAAGAGCATTTAATTAGGGCTGGTCATGTGACGATCTGACTGATGCCATGGTTACCAGAATAGATAAAGGCCGCCATAATAAACATTTTTGCCAAATTTCAAAAACAAGTAAAAAGCAAAAAATATTGTTTTCTTATGTTTTAGCTCCAAAATACCATATGCAATGCTAATAAGTTCATATGATAATAAAAAAAAGAAATAAACAAACTTTTTTGCTCGATAAGTTAAAAAACCCAGAAAGAGTAGCCCCCCGTGATTTCTATTAGGCCTTGTCCGTTCATTATGAAATTTGGCAGAATTGTTAATTGGGCTGATGGCATTCAATTAAAGCTGGTCACGTGACCATCTGAACCCCCTGGCCGTTGAAGGGTTGAACAGAAATATACTGCTGCAAAACGCAAATGCAATCTTTAGAAGAATCTGATAAATATTTACCATTTAACAGTCCAAGGTTTAAAAACAGATTGAAAACAGGTCTAACTCAGAATTATAATTGCAAGAACACCAAAAATGTAAGGAAATTGGTTTCCAAAGAAGATGGTTTGCTCTACACAGTCTTACGGGAAATTTTGATTTATAATCAGTTGAATATCGAAACGAATAAATAGGTTGTGGTTGGTCAAGGAAATAATTTATGTATTCATGGAAAGAAATAATTACTCATTTTGTATTTATATGACTTATCTTCTGTACTAAGAAGTACTTTCAAGTTTCAATAATTTATTTCATCTTTTTCGTTCGTATAAACTGTCGATCAAGAGTCCACCATGAGTTGTACCAGCCTGTAGCCCCCGAATTTCTTCTTACACGGGTAAACCTCTTTCTGACAGATAACGTGTGGCGAATGGCGTTCTGAAATCAAATGCATATATAAGCATACCTAGCACAACAGTAGTATTGCTAGCAGTATAGTGGTAATAGTCGTAGTCGTAGTCGTAGTCGTAGTCGTAGTCGTAGTCGTAGTCGTGGTCGTGGTCGTGGTCGTAGCAACAGTCACAATCAGCATAGTCATAGTCATAGTCATAGTCATAGTCATAGTCACAGTCACAGTCACAGTCACAGTCACAGTCACAGTCACGGTCACGGTCACGGTCACGGTCACGGTCACGGTCACGGTCACGGTCACGGTCACAGTCACAGTCACAGTCACAGTCATAGTCATAGTCATAGTCATAGTCATAGTCACAGTCACAGTCACAGTCATAGTCACAGTCACAGTCATAGTCATAGTCATAGTCATAGTCATAGTCACAGTCACAGTCATAGTCATAGTCATAGTCATAGTCACAGTCACAGTCACAGTCATAGTCACAGTCACAGTCATAGTCACAGTCATAGTCATAGTAATGGTCACAGTCATAGTCATAGTCACAGTCACAGTCAGTCATAGTCATAGTCACAGTCACAGTCACGGTCACAGTCATAGTCACAGTCATAGTCACAGTCACAGTCATAGTCATAGTCACAGTCACAGTCACAGTCATAGTCATAGTCACAGTCATAGTCATAGTAATGGTCACAGTCATAGTCATAGTCACAGTCATAGTCATAGTCATAGTCACAGTCAGTCATAGTCATAGTCACAGTCACAGTCATAGTCACAGTCATAGTCACAGTCATAGTCACAGTCATAGTCATAGTCACAGTCACAGTCATAGTCATAGTCATAGTCATAGTCACAGTCACAGTCATAGTCACAGTCATAGTCACAGTCATAGTCATAGTAATGGTCACAGTCATAGTCATAGTCACAGTCATAGTCATAGTCATAGCCACAGTCAATCATAGTCATAGTCACAGTCACAGTCACAGTCACAGTCATAGTCACAGTCATAGTCACAGTCATAGTCATAGTCATAGTCACAGTCACAGTCACAGTCATAGTCACAGTCACAGTCACAGTCATAGTCATAGCCATAGTCATAGTCAAAGTCATAGTCATAGTCATAGTCATAGTCATAGTCATAGTCATAGTCAGTCATAGTCACAGTCACAGTCACAGTCACAGTCATAGTCAGTCATAGTCATAGTCACAGTCACAGTCAAGTCACAGTCACAGTCACAGTCACAGTCACAGTCAGTCATAGTCATAGTCATAGTCACAGTCACAGTCATAGTCATAGTCATAGTCATAGTCAGTCATAGTCATAGTCATAGTCATAGTCAAGTCACAGTCACAGTCACAGTCATAGTCACAGTCACAGTCACAGTCACAGTCATAGTCATAGTCACAGTCATAGTCACAGTCATAGTCATAGTCATAGTCACAGTCACAGTCACAGTCATAGTCATAGTCATAGTCATAGTCATAGTCATAGTAATGGTCATAGTCATAGTCATAGTCACAGTCATAGTCATAGTCATAGTCACAGTCACAGTCAGTCATAGTCACAGTCACAGTCATAGTCACAGTCATAGTCACAGTCATAGTCACAGTCATAGTCATAGTAATGGTCACAGTCATAGTCACAGTCACAGTCATAGTCACAGTCATAGTCACAGTCATAGGTGATTAATTGGCTGACTGATTGATTAACTAATTAATCGATGCAGGGTTGACTGTTTGACTGATTGGTCGATTGCCTGATTTATTAATTGACTGCATAATTTGTTGATTCACTGACTGATTGTCCGATTGGCCTATTGATTGATCATTTGGTATTCATTACTGTACAAGTCGACCATTTAGAAATCAGTATATGCAATGTGAGGTTGCATGTTTGCGTGTTTTTGAGTTTTCATGCGTCTTTTGTGGGTTCGTGACTAATATTATTAATTTTCTCTTATTAGGCTATAAAAGCGGCTTTTCTTTTATCGATGATGGTTCTTACACTAGCATCCGATAACAAAGGTACTGCCTGTTTTTCCAAATACATATCTGTTTTGGTTAATTGGTTTCAAATTCTATCAATTCAACTGCTATTTGCTTTTGGATATTTTAGATGCTGACGACTACATAATGACAAAGCGCTCCGCGTACTTTCCACAATGGCCCCAATACAACTACCAGGCCCCACCCCCTCCCGCTGCGCAGCCTAACTATTCCCCATACCAGTACCCTAAGCCCGTGTACAACTTCCCCTCACGGATCCCTCAGCGGGTTACACCTGTCGCTTCCTTCCAACAACACGACTACGCCAAGTCCAAGAGTCTCACTCCACAAGGAGTTCGTACGTATAATACGGAATATTTTCTTATTGAAGGCTATCCCGGGTATTTTTTCATTTACTCTCTTTTAAGACGCTTAATATTGAATCTGTCGGTCGGTAAGAAAGGTAGCGTATGTGTCAACCTCACATGAGAAGAGTGGGGAGCTAAAAACACAACCATAAGGCCTATAGATCACAATTGTGGAACGAAGGCTTCGTACAGAACTGCATGCGTATACGTGAAAAGAGAGGCGCATGGCAGAAGATGGGGCGAGGAATATGTCACAGTTCCCCTTGCTATTATCTTCGGCTAAACCATCCTCTCTTGCGCAACCGGGCCGCCCGCCATGTACTGCTAATAAATGTGCAAACAACATGAAGCTCGTCAACTATGTGAGTCCCTTATTGTCGTGTTTCCGACTCCCTCAACCCCCATGTACGGCTGTCACTCATGCTAGAATAAAGGAAAAAAAGAACCCAGTCTTGGTCTTTACTTTAAAGTAGAATTGCATAGCAGGGATGAAACACGCAAGCTGATTGGCTAATGGACCAATTAAGGAGGAAGTATATAGCGTGGAATTGCACTAGTGCGTATTTAGCATGGAATTGCACTCAAATTGAGCCGCGCGCGCTTGACTTTAACGGCCAAAAGGTGTGGCTCACCAGTCGGCTAACAGAGCACTTAAATTGCTTTCGCGCGCTCGCTTTAACTTTCCAGGGTAGCAAAAGTCGATCGAAGTTTATATATATATA